>JACEII010000020.1:2826960-2864724 GCA_014332785.1 Antheraea mylitta
ATGCTTCGGTTACTTTTACTGGAAAGCTCCAGGGGCCTTGTAACAATTTACTGAGTATTAACGCAATACCCCGTCTTATACTGAAAACGACGGTGGAGGCTTACGCAAGTATTCGGGATCTGGTTTAAATTGCCTTTTATTTTATTTAACACGGTTTTAATAACATTACATGATTTATTTGACTTAAAAAATAATAATATTTGTAATTTTAGATGCTTTTAGTTACTTAAATTTTAACAAGTTGAAAATTTCTACTAGGATGTGGATTGCTTATACACTAGACTATTCTATTAGAAAGGATATCGGATACTTCTACAATGTTATGTACTTCTTCATTTCTTTAAGGTTTTTTTAACCGAAGTCGACAAAGTGACTGTATTATACCTGATGCTAAGCAGAGTGTAATCCATGTCCAATCGAGAAGCCTCTGAAAAAAGAGTCACTGTGACTTACTTGATGATAATGACGATATCCTCTTTGATGTATCCATTACTCTATGATCTTTGGGAATGAGCGAACATGGTTTGCGAAACCAAATTTAGTTTTAAGTAAATAGTTGCAAGATGCAAAGTGTAACTGACAAGAAGCATTTAGAGTATAAGTACTTATTAAAAGGCGTTTTACATCGACGTGTTTTAGGCCGTGGCCTTCGAATACTTCTACTGCCTACTTAACAGGGTTGTGCCAATTTAGTCACCGTTGTGTGATCTCTTCACACTTGTCTGAAGATATATCATACGCAATGGGATAGCACTGAATCACATCTTTATCACGGAGATATTAGCCCACAAGTTTGGACTTTCTATGCTTCAGCTGTGAAAGGGTCAGATACAGACTTAGCCAACTTTGAATTACTCATGCGTATAATCTTACATATTACATATAATCTTACCGTACCATCTCGGTTGGCATGTAATAAATAGTGATCTAAGCCACTGAGCTATATACATCGTAGTACAAGGGATATGATCCTATCACTTTACTAAGTTTAGTAAAGTATATATATCTATAGCCACGAATATATATATATACTCGTATATCTACGAAGTTACTAGAAATACTGAACTTCTCAGAAACTACGGACTTCTAAATTCTCGGAAGTTACACCTGATGTATTGAAACCCTAATACAATTATAATATCTTACCGCCATATTGTTGCTTTCTCTGTTAAATGTTAAAGGTATTTATGATTTTTATGTGGTCATTTATTACTTAAACCATCCCACGTACTAACTATAAAAAATCTTGGAACGTGACTAAGGAAAACTTGAATACAGTAAGATTATATAATACAATAATAAACGGGGTTTACTGCACTCGTGAACAGAATAATCTTTTTGTTGCATATAAATATATTTTCTTTAATCTCCCTTAAACCTTTGAGTTAACTTTTATATTCAATCTAAGGACACAATAAAAGAACGACGTGCTTTTTGACAATTATATATATATACAGGTAAAACAAAAAGTCCAATACCTTTTTCCTTTGATTATAAACCCGTTTTCTTTATTTTTTCTATTTCGGAAACGATAACCTACGACTGGTTAAAACTGTTAGTTATAAGTCTCTATTCGTCATACTTCATGTTCCTTATATCAACAATCTACAATAATCAAAAAAGAAGATGCGTCATAAAAACCCACGATAGAAATGATACCTTTGTATAACAAGGAAACATTTTAAATATTCGTCAATCGCTTTTGAATAGCATAGATCATGTTAAATGATCGCCACGCAACCTGAATGCAGTACACACAACCACGGACAATGGGAAAAAAATAAAAGCAAAGGAGCTTATGTCTCACTGTTTTAATACTCAAAGCCAAGCCAGACACTGCTTCCATTCTACGCGACACCGTGTTTATCCCCAAAACTTTTCGTCACACAAGAAGGTCACTGATCAGAATCTTACAGCCCTCGCCTAAGAAGTTTCAATTCAATAATTAGGACAGCTATTAGCATTTAGAAGACAACCAGCAATAAGAAATATAGATAGAATCTATATATAATCTATCTATAACATGTGAAGAACACACTGTTTTCATAATACACCTTTATTATGATCGATTTTTTTCTCGAACTGACTACGCTATTGGCCTAGCAAGGCTTTAATAGCTTCACCGGACTACTAAGACGAGCGCTTAAGGCACTCAGCCGATATAATATATAATGGTCACATAATTAATACTAGGTGTATTACTAAAAAGTTATTAAAATATTTACGTAGTACTTGTAACATGTTTTTATAAAATTGCTGTTATCTGCAGAAGATAATGCTTATATTTGTAGTAGTAGATTATTGTTAAACGCAAGAGTTAGTCAAGAATCTGCTAGTATACATTGTTGAACATAAAATAACCACAAAAACCACCAACGTCTGTAACGATTTTACGGCGTAAATACTCAATTGATTCAAATACAATTTTGCATAAGTATTGTCATTGATACGTAAAAGTAGAGTGCGAGCAAAGTCACAAGTGAAAGCTAACTTTAATATATCTAATTCGTCACTAGGTAGCGCTGTAGTTCATCTAAATCGGTACCGTCCAAGCGATTGTAAAAGTTTAGTATTAGATATATCAATAAAGAGTATTTACACAATATCCGATTTGATTTAATTGAACTACTTAATGATGTGAAACGTCTATAGGCGAAGGTAAACCTGATTGTTGGCGTAGCGAGTGTGTAAGACGTGGCGACGCAATGTTATAATAATGAAATGTGTAAGAAGAACTAAGTAGAGATAACACAATCGTATCTTGATGTAGTTCTCAATATTATTAATAAATGACGTTGATTTCAAAAGACAAACGTAATTTTAATATTGAAAGATTTTGAACATTCGACAAAAGAAATTTAAATAATCAATTATTACGTTTACATACACCTATTACGCGACAAATTTTAAAGATTGTCAAGTCTTATTACCCTTACAACTTATCAATGGCAGAATCAAATGTAGTCGCTATAAAATTCATAAATATACATCCAATTTCGATGTTTCACATCTGTCAGGTGTCCTGTGACGGCCTACAATTTTATTTTTTATAAGCATGTTTGAAACCGCTGACAAAGTAATATAAATTTTGTCATAACGAATCCCAAGTATTTTTAAGAAAATTATTATATCAGAAAACCGAACAACTTTTGATATATTTTCTTAAAAAACCGAAAAGAGGGTAACAATTCCTTGACTGTTAGCGAAATGTCACAACTTGTAATGAAGGCGTCACTCAAAGCTTAGCAGAGCTATTGTATTTGACGCATAGCCATCAAACACTCCGAGTCATTCTCTTGAAATAATCTTTGTAAAACAGCAAAAACACCATTTATACACAGTCCATTCTAATTAAAATCTCAATAAAATTGATAATAAAAACGTCATTAACCAAACAACTCGCTAATATGGCCTTGTAGTTTAATATAAACAGTTCTAATTTCATTATAAATACAAAACTATGAAGATGTGAATATTATTTTATATACTATACTTTGTTTAAAACACGAACATGCTCTCGACCTAATTATATGATGAACTATGTAGAGTATGCAAGCTGGAGAAACACAACTAATTCATAGAAAGCATAATTGTCGACAACCAAGACTTATCTGTTCACAAAATTTGCTAGAAATGTAATGTCAAATACAAAATCCGTGATACAATAGTGGAGCTACTCTACTAATCAATCCAAAAATGTGAAGAGATATGAAAACTAATTTGTTTATCTGAAGCTCATATAATGCAAATTGGACTGTTGTGCTATATTAGATTAATTACGGACAGTTTGCTACCTTAGAGATGGTCCAGATATAATTCGTGTACATTCTATATTAATATTATAAAGATGTAAAGTTTGTGAGTTTGTGACGTTGTAGGGGGTAATCTCAGGAACTACTGGTCCGATTTGAAAAATTCTTTCAGTGTTATATAGCTCATTTGTTGAGGGAGGTTATAGGCTATACGCTAAGACCAATAGGAGCGGAGCACCTATGAAGAACGTTTCAAAATCATTTTGTTTTCCTCTTGAGAGTTTCCGCTGAATGTTAGCGTTAGCTCAAAGTAACTAATCCACGCGGGCGAAGTCGCAGACAGAAGTTAGTCATCTATACCTATAATGAGAATGTGAATCTAACGTATCCGTACTCTTTAGATTTTCGTGGAAAAAAATGTTACAGGTGTCTAGGAATAACTAACAGAATACATTTCAATCATTTTTAGAAATGTCTATCTGCTGTCTGTTCATATGAACACGCATCACTGCCAAAGCACTGGGTTTACAATAAAATCCTGGCAAGAATATTATAAAGCATAGCGTCGTAAATAACTTAGTTTTTGTTTCTTTAAAATCGATGCATTCTATCAGAAGTTATTGTAATCTTAATGACGACGCGGCGTAAGTACGAGAGAAAAGTAAATAAGTAAATGAATTGAATACATTCAGATGATTTTATTAGTTACTGCTTTTTTACATTTCGTTCCATGCGAAAGGAGTCACGAGCACAGCTAGTCCTCAACTACAATTATTAAATTCCTCTTCTAACACTATTTCTGCATTATTTAAGAAACGGTTATTATAACAAGAACTAATAATGTAATGCTATTTACGACATTACTGCTATTTGTTATCTGTTATTCGTTATTATTACTAAAAATAACAACGGCCTACTGGTTTTATAAGAATTTGGGAAGAAACAAGCTTTATACATCGATCAATAGATGTAAAAAGGAGAGCACTTTGCATCACTTAATCACGATACAAAAATCAAATATTCGCTTAATTCTTATAAAACGATTATTTTAAAATAAAAAACTTCGCAACAGTTGGTAATAACACAACAGCGATATTCATTATCTAAATATAGCTGTTATTGTCACTTATAATTAGCATTAAATATATACTTGTAGTAAAACATAGATGTTAAAATAAAATTCTTAGTTTCACAAAAGCGTTTTAGAATGACCCATTTCATCTCCCTTCCATTTCGAGGTTAGTAATGCTTCATTGTGAAAATTGGACGAATTCTTGACGTTTATTAATGAGCGTAGATAGCGAAGTATTGTCTTGGATCAACTGATTTGACATTACATCCCTTTTCGAGATGAATTATTGCAACAAAATAGATTTATATAAGTAAATTGGTTTTGTTAAAAGCTTTCTGTGAATCGTTGTGAATATTTATATACGTATAAATATCTTGCCGAGATACAATTAATTCTTTCTTTTATATCATAGTTGGCAAACGAACAGGTGGGTCACCTGATGTTAGGTGATCACCACTATCCATAAGCACCAGCAACACCAGAGGAGTCGCAAGTGCGTTACCAGCCTGTGTTAATGGAGAAACTGAGAGGGGGGAGGGGAAGGGAGAGGGAGAGGTGGGCCTCCAGCATTTTCAACAACCAAACGAAATGCAACAATGCAAGCATTGTTACTTCACGTCCGTGTTTCTTTGAGGGTGGTACTACCCCAGACGAGCCGACCCATTCATGCTGAAACCACTAATAGCTTCGGTGTGCCTGTACCACCTACAAATGTATAAGTCTGAAATTGAACGTGTTAAAATACAAGTTGGAGCCGGCGGCTTTGTTCTATAACTCTAATCTTGCAATTAGTTCCCTTAAACTTTTTAAAATTCATTTTTTACATAGTACCAATAATACTATGAATAGTTAGTTATCTGTCTGCTAGCAGGAATATTGTTAAAATCGGTATAACATTTACGAAAATTAGCCTAAAATAAGGGACAAATTAATTTTATTTATACATATGGACAGAAACGATGAATTACATAATATTTTTTAAATCAATATAATTCTATAACATCCTTAAATAATAGAATGTTTTACATTTCAGTTATTTGAACTACAACATATGATGCTGTCCATCGCACTATAATAATTAGACGTTGTATTGCCAAATTAAAATGAAAAAATATAGCAATATAGTCGAAGAATATAAAAAAAAATTAGGCCTCAACCACAGCGCGCACTACTGAATCCTAGACGAAAACTATTCAGTTGACCAATTCGATCAAAATTACTGAAGCCGTTTAGGATGAGAAGAATTACAAACACGTATGTAGCAGATTTACACATAGAGATAAAAATGCACGTGGAATTATTTGAGAACGATAAAGTCCTACACAGTTTGTCCGGTCACCATGTGAAATGGCACAAGTCACTCTTTTGCAAAACTTCACAAGAAAACACATTTATTTCACTATTTTGACCTTCACATTCTGTCATCAGTCCTTGACAACTGCCTTGACTCTATTAATATTTCTATTCATGAAAATAATTTCATTATTACCATTAAAAACCGAAAATTAATTTACATTATAGACCAGCTTTAAAACAACCACAGTGTGCAAACACAGACGGCTTTGATTTACCCAACAAACTTTGTTCGACAAATACCGTCGCCCACTGTGGGACTGCACGCGGTTGAGTTATAAACACACTTGCCAAGCAAAATTACATGAATATTGTGCTCTTGGATTTCCTTCGAAATATCTCGTTACGCGCCTCCGTACAACCCTCCTCTAGAGTTATTATAAATAGGAAATAAATTCGCATTAAATGTAACCCTTACTGATATTATTTGTTTTATTATGTTTATCTACCCAAAGTGTTCACACTCGTTCCATTGCTGCCATTTTTCTCAAAGCCCGCGTCTTCATTTTCTGATCAATTCAACCTCTTCTTTATATTATCCAATTGATTGTAATGCAGATCATACTAACTTTTTTTCACGGCATTGCGCGCGTAAATATATATTTTGAAAATAGAAAACAATCCATATAAACCGCTTATAATGTAGCTTTATTATATATAGGTGAAAAAAATTATAAGCACAGTTAAATATATTAAAGTTTCACTATTGCAAATAGTTAAAAATCTTCCCTTTATAATAATAGACTACTATTGTCTACTTAATTTTTTGTCTGAAAATACAAATAACAACAAATAAATATAATTATATATTTGATTTATTTATGTTTATGTATGTGTTATGTATTATACATTTTACTGGGTTCGTTTGTCTTTAAACGTATGTATTTACTTTGACTTATTTGCTGAATTCTCACAGCCATATTGTAACATATTTATTTATATTATTTTTAATTACATAAAATCAGAACCCACGATATAAACTTTCTGCTACACAAACATATGTTTTGCGTTTAACCTTCGATTTCAGTTGCGAACAGTTTAGGTCGGTCAGAGATAAATCGCAACAAATGAGAAATCGTACAAAACGTTAAACTTTAGGGTCCGAACAGTAAAGATACGTCCGTTCCTTCAAACTCGATATAATCATCTGGGTCGTAAATACTCTGGACTTTTCCCTGTAACTCGGGAACGCTTTCGACGGCCGAGGCCTCCTTTATGCCCATTTGGGGAAACGTTTCCTGACTCCGATGTATTCACTATCAAGGGCAGACTTATTACGTACATACAGTACGATACGTAGCTTCAGTTTTTTCCTCGTAGACAAAAATTAATTTGGCTTAGTTTTATTTAGCGAAATTAATATGAAAAATTATTTTTATACATCGAATAGCAACAACCGTACTTGTTAATAAAATGGTACTCAACGTTATATTACTGAAAATTCAATTTTTACATTTCTGTGTACAAAAGGTTTCAAATAGTTATTGTCTTCATAAAATATATATTCAATATATAATGCATTCAAGCGCATATCTTCAGAACGACTATAATTATTTGGCATTTTTTGTTGTGTTTGTTTTGTAAGAATAAAGTTTGCAAAAATTGTACGGAAAAGTGAACGTACATAAAGTGAGTGAGATAGAAAAAAAATAGAAAATAAGAAACGATATAGAAGAAAAAAACAGCACGTTCAGTTCCCATTTTATTTCATTACATGATCGCACTGTGAAGGAAGGATTTGATCTCATTATCATTACTAACACTCCCATGTGATGCCCAAGCATGTAGTTAGATTAAAATAAAGTGCTCATCTAATTATTATTTTTTTAATATTTTCATTTCATAGGCCTCGTATCACAGTGGCAATATGTTATTAAAACTAAAGGTAACGGTTTCATTTCCGCCCAGAACTGTTTTTGGGATGTATATATCTTTCAGTACTATATTAAATTAAATATCTAAATCAGTGTATCAGGTCTTTAGGTACGATAATATGAACTATGTTATACTGAAATTAAATAACGGTACATGAAATTATCTCCACATAATATACTTATTATTTTCTATAAGCATAGAATATTTAAACATTGCTATGTTTTATGAAATTTGTTAACATATCATCATCATCATTTGGTAACAGTATTTAAAATCAAATTATGGAATGAGTTTTGTTTGAATATTCCTCTAGACATTCTATCTAGAACCATTTTTTTGCACAAAACATAGATAGGTACTTGTTCTAAACTAACAATCTTTTAAAATTGATTTAAAAGTAATGCATTTTTTATGTGAAACATCTATAGGCGCGAGTAAACCTTATTGTTGACGTGGCGACTGTGTGAGATGTGGCGACGCGATGCCATGCGCAAGCGCCTGTGCGCAATCTCTCTTGCTGCACTGAGCTCGCATACCTATAGTGTAATTTGAAAATTCGAGAAATTGAACAAGTTCAATTCGAACAATTCCGATGTTTCACATCTGCCAGGCGTCCCGTGACGACTCACATATTTTTTCATTCTCAGAATTAGAATAAAAAGGGATTTTTACATTCTGACACTGGAGATATCTATCCTTTTGCTTGTTCATATAGATTTCAGAGAACTTTGTGGAAAATCTCCCTTGGATCTGAAGATTAATAGTTAGTAGGTCACCGATACAATTTGTAAGCTCTGCGCGGCGACCCAAGCAAACGGCTATAGAATTTCAATGACTGTCGGCGTGTTTTATGGGATGCAACAATCTATAAATGAATATCTCTGTGAATTAAATTGAACCGCTTCTGTAAGAAGTGTTATGTGTATACCTAATTTGAGTTTTAACAAAACAGCTATTTCGATGTAAAATATATTATCACTACTAACTAAACTAAATACTAACTGCTCGCTGAAGCTTCGAACGGGTGTATTAACAAGAGAAATGTGTCCAAACCTTTATTTCACAGTATGACTATATCATTACATGATCATCATGAAAATTTGTATCTGTAGATATTAAATCGTGAAAAATACCTGCATAATATTCATTATGAAGCTATGGTGTCTCATTGACTAGCGTATTTGGACACTGCGTCGATCGAATTGTAGGTGGTAGAGCCACGCTGAAGCTATTATTGGTTTCAGCATGAATGGGTCGGCTCCTCCGGGGTAGTACCACCCCTCTCACAGATAACCGACGTGAAATAACAGTGCTTGCATTGTTGTGTTTCGTTCGGTCAGTGAGAGAGCCGGAGGCCCACGTCCTTTCCTCTTTCCTTCTTTCCCTTTCCTTCCCCTCCCCCTTCTCCCATATACAGGCTGTCAACGCACTTGCGACGACCCTGATGTCGCTTGTATCTATGGACGGTGGTGATCACTTAACATCACGTGACCCACCAGTTCGTTTGCCTCCTTTGATATATAAAAAAATAAATCGATGTAGGTTCCAACCCTTTCAAACGAGTCGAAGCTTTTAGATGAATAAAACATCGTGATTAAGCCATAGAATCGTGGTAGGGCTTTTACTTAGTGTATCTAGCTAGATACCACCCTCATGTCAAAAGTTTATTACCAAGTATGTATGGGTATGTTTTGATAGCTGTACTTGAGATCCAGCTCCTCTAACTTTAATAGGTTTCCCATCTTGAATCACATCACCAGTTATAACATCTGTAAAACCTATCACATAATTATCATTTTATCCTTATCTCACCCAAGTAGGGTCGGCAGAACATGTTTTCCTTTTCCACACTACCTTGCCAGATGTCATCTCAGTATTTACATTTTACACACATACAATTTTTCACACAATCCATCCAGTTTTCCTCCACTTTTATATCCATCCACCATCATATTCCAAACTTTTCTAGTTACATGGTTGCTAAAATCTTTTACGTATACAAAAAAACAATAGAGCTGAACTGAACTGGAGCTGTGTGTACAACTAGTCCTAGATTTTTTTTTAATTTATTGAAGCTAATGGTCTTTCAATGGTCAAAATTCGATCATAGTAAGAGATACAGAAGTTTTTTGCACGTCTATATAAATATTGTTGTCTGTATTTTTTAAGCTATTGCATAGCTTCTATCGCGGGCCTTGAGCGTGGAGACCGAATCCAAAAATTCCGTAACAAAAAAACCTAACACCCCCCCACTCTGCCTACCATGTAGCTCGGCCGAGCGTTTGCTTAACATATATATGGTACGACTGTACAAAGCTTGCACGGATCGAGACTTGACCGACGAGACCAGACTACTAAGGCGAGCGCTTAAAGCACTCAGCCGATTTTATTTTGGCAACCAGCTCAAGGGTGCAAGGCACACCTCGGCTTGGCTGTTGCCTGTTGCATGCAAAATCGCGACCTATCTTAGCTAACCTAGCTAACTATTCATATATGTATGAGTTGTTGAAACGTATATGTGTACCAAGCATACATGCCTCAACAACTCCTCCATATATTTACTATCAGAAAATTGAGAGTTTTTCAGTTCGATAAGGGAAAAAAAAGTAAACCCTTCCACTTTCATGTGCAAGCGTGTAGGCGTGCACGTGTGTGGGGGTGATCGTGTAGTGTTGTAGCAGTGATGTATATTTGTGTGTCACCGTATCGCACAAGCAACGCACTCAAGGGCTCCCTACCGAGGGATCGAACCTAGGCTTGAGCCGCTGCCGTGGGAGGCCTAATCGGGTGCGGATCGAGACGAGCTGCTCCGAAATCGGACGAATACGTAATCAGCTATTTGTGAGAAAGTATACTGGTGTATAGGTATTTATCATCTATGGACAATCAGATAATAAAAATATTTTAAACAATATTAACTTCTCATTTATTTAATAAAAGAAAAAAAATTGTTTTCTTATCGGTCACCACGCTCAAAAAGTGTAACTTGAATTAATATAAAAGAAAAAAAAACTGCATAAATAAAATAAATAAATAGTTATAATTGCATAAGTTAATAAAAAATGCTATGCAATAGCTTTACCGCGGCAGTCCCCGAGTACCACACGTATTTTTTTATGTTCCTTTGATGCCGCTGTTACTGAATTTAGTTTATAATTAAAAATGGTTTTAGATTTTGTGTCTATGAGAAATAAATGCCTTACTTATGTCTGAACTTTTTTTGCGTTATCAGATACAAAATTCTATGAACTTTATACAAAAAAACATTATTTATTGCAATATTTGTATAAATGTGACCTTAAAATGAAATGTATTTTTAATTGGGTAATTGAACTCTTTTACCTTAGCATCTCTATATTTAACATTAACCAGTTGTATGCTCAAGAAATTTGACGTTCACTGTTTACGAAACGGATGCCTTTACGACACTAGTTAAATTTTAGATCAGAGATCACATTAAATCTTAGATAAAAGAGAGTCGAGACGAAAATGGCCGTTCTAAGTTACCACGAAGGTCATCCTTGTAATTGTCGGTCTTTATTGCTCCGCGAAGGCAACATGCCAACATGTTGGAGCGATTAGATCAGTTTGCATTGTTCTATTTTATATTGCCTAATAATGTCACTAACCTGCAGCTGATATTTCAGCTACCCCTACTCTGTCGCTTACACTTATATGTTATGTTCATTTTAGCGTCATTCAGCCCTATTAATGTATATTAACTTTTGCTCAGACTTAATTCCTATTCGAAAACAACTCTGGTTTAAATTATGTCGTCTCTTATCATCCTATTTAAATTAGTTAGTTCTTCTCTGCTCTTCTTTAGATCATCTTTATTCCTGTTCTACTTGAGTTAAATCGATACCACATATTTTATTTTTTCATATTGTGAACTGACATTTAGCTTAATGCTTTACGACCAGCCAACTATCCAACGACAACACTTCCTGATTATTTTTAACCCAAGAATAGTCATCATCATTAAATTTAAGACACTCAACTATTGCATTAGGAATTTGAAGATATATGTATTTGTTGTATTTATGTATATATGAATTTGCAGCCAATATAGTAATTAAAAATTAGTTATTAAAAACGTTTTGACGGATACATTAAATGTACTTACTTATATTAAAATTAAAACTTTATGTAATTCTTTTAATTTGCGTAACGGGGAAATATTTAATCCTAAAACCATTTACAGCTTTCTAAAATGAGTCGACATTTAGAAAATTAAAGACTGAATTAAATGGTTCATAAATAAAACGTTATAGTAACGAACTTAATTTAATTAAAAATATCGCTTCCACTGTTTTTCATTAGAACATAATTCTTGCGAGCATATTATTTACAATGAAACGGTAAGAAATAATCTTGTCATAAATCAATTTTAAGGGAATAAAAATTACCACTCCCTAGTACTTTCGTTATTTTTAATTTAACACCAGAAAGCTAGTACTAAAATGAAACAGTAATTAAAACTGTGCCTCAACACGTCATGTAAACTTGTAGGGCACTGGCGGCCAATTTTCGTTCTCTAACACTTATTTTTCGCTTTACAGCGCATCCGGCCATTTCAATTACGAACGAGTGAGCTCCACGTAGAAAATTTTAAGCTATTTTCAGTTTGACCGCCATACTGTGGAACCTTTAACGACCCAATGATACGTTATAATGTTATTATATATTTCAAACAAGCCTTTTAGACTAAACTAATAACATGCGTTTCTTTTGAAATGGACCACTGTAGACTAAACCGCCTAAGAATGGTCTACAGGGAGCAATTGTCTATGAGTGTTCACTCGGAATTAATTGCCTGACCTTTTTTTCCGCGCTGAAGGATTAACCTTTATAGCGTGTATAGAAATAACAAATCAGACTACCTCTAGAGCCGTTCCAACGTATAAGGGAAGAAATTCCTCCATTAATTTTCGTCCGCTTTACCAGAATCACTTCGAATTACGGATTATTTAGGCGTTTATTGTTTGAGTTCGCTCGAGCGAACTCATGGGGATTTGTTCGACCCATGTCTCGTATGTAAGACTTGAATGTAAGCTTACACGTTCCTATACATTATATAATACATTCTATTTTATCTTAATTCTTGTATTTATTTTATCTTAAATAAAAATCTACAACAGTCGTGTACGTTTTGTATTTTAAAAATATATCGATATTATACGACTATATCATTTTATAGAATTCTATAACCAGCTAGCATATAGCATAAATCACTGCTATTTTTCATATGGCATCAAAAATATTTTACCATATTGCTAATACAAATTTGTCATTCGGGTCACTAAATCATATATAGAATGAATACACATGATACATATCTTACAACTATAACAATTATAAACTTCTTACACCTGCTATATAACGCACGAATATGTCACATGTATAACTTATTAAATTTTTAGCGCATAAGGAGTTAACCAAGTAAAACAAAAATTACGCAGGAATCTCTCGCAAGTAAGATTAGTCTGAAAAAAAACGCATTTACAGTAACAGTAATCGCCACATGTAAGATATAATAGATTTCTATTCACAGTTTGTGAAATATCGGTGATTTTAAAATGTAATTTCACTGTGATATAATTATATTACAGAAGTTATAATTTCCGTGTACAATCTTGTAGATAGAAGAAATAATCCATAACCTACGTGTTGATATTTTAAATTAGTTATGTGCGTACGTGTATGGAACTGCCTAATTTAGTAAATAGTTTAATTTAGTAATTAATCTAATAAATGAGCATATTGCAACCTATATAATAATGTATCAAGCAAGATTATTAAATTTATTTTATCACTTACAACACGGGCGCGAGAAAGACGCTTTCTGGGACAACACTATTGTTATGAGTTTATTTGTGAACACACAATAGTACCCACTTCAACCTAAGCTTTGTAATATCGAATAATATCTCGAACCTAATCCAGTACTTATCGGATATATATATTTTGAAAAACAAACCGAGAAACGACGCTGACTAAGTTATAAATCGCGACATATACCCGAAATCAATAAAAGGAAACGAAAGTTAATAAAACAAATGTTGTTTCAAACCAACTCCACTAAAGGGACAATGCATATATAGGGAAATAAATAAACGGATATATATTAATTTACATACCAGAAACTTTACCATAATTGTATAGATTACGCTAGCAAAAAAAAAAATAGTAAAATAGATCTTGTAGTTATAGAAATAATTGCAAACGTACAATCTAGGGAGAATAGAGAACCTTCTTTTTAACGTGGTTAACATCCCTTGATGAAAAGTCTCACTTTACAAAACCTTTTCTGAAAAAACAGATACATAATGCTAACTTTCTCTTCTAGCTTCAATTCAGTAAAGCCACCGCTTCGGTTATTTGCAGTCTTGTGTCCCGCTTTGAAGTTGATAACCCCAATTTGAACAGTCGTAGTAAGTTCAGTGCAAGCAACCTATTAGTGGTTTACCTCAGTTAGGACAACCCTGCCATTCGATTCTGTTTGTGAGTTATAGAGGTATGTATGCTTGGTACATGTACATATTTCAATAACTCATATAAGTATGTATAAGTAGCCTTGCTTAGGTTAGCTCAATTAAGTCGCGAACTGTTTGAACTCGGCAACAGCCCAAGCTGAGGTGTGCCGTGCACCGTTGAGCTAGTTGTCTGAATAAAATCGGCTGAGTGTCTTAAGCACTGGCCTTAGTAGTCCGGTGAAGCTTTTAAAGGCCTTGCTAGGCCAATAGCGTAGTCAGATCGAGAAAAAAGACTATAGATTTAAAACTATTATTACATACTTATACTATTATTAAATACTTGTGTCCCTTTGCATACTAGCAATTTCTTTATAAAATGTTTAAAGTCGAGATAACAGCTATCGAAAAGACAGAAAAATTAATAGTAAGCTTTAGTTACCTAATCGTGCTTGGTAATGTATTTTATATTTGTTACCCCACAGACATATCACTATAGAGGTATCGACAGTAGGACATCTCTGATAAGCAACGCATACGAATGCCGGTCGGAACTGACCCAGTTGCGACTACCGGGTCACAATATATGCTTATGCGTCCATCACACACATTTTTTCATATTACGATCAAAGATATCCGAATTTCTATGACAATTTATCCTACTTTTGTGTAATTTTTGTAACATGTTATGTCTTTAATTGAACGAATAACATGGTGATATCACATTAAAATACCACAAATATAAGACATTTTGTAAGTGGTAGAGCCACACTGAAGCTATTACTGGCTGAATGAATGTAACGTAACGACGTGAAATAACAGTGCTTGCATTGTTACGTTTCGTTTTGTCAGTGAAAGCGCCGGAGACTCACCTCTCCTCATCATCTCCCTCTCATCTTCCTGTCCCCTCCCCCAACATAGGTTGGCAACGCACTTGCGACTCCCCTGGTGTTGCGAGTGTCTGTGGACGGTGGTGATCACTTAACATCAGGTGACCCAACAGTTCGTTTGCCTCCTATGTTATATAAAAGAAAAAAAACATGAAAAAGCGTGATTAAATTATATGAAGATGTTAGAATTTTTACTAAACGCCTGTCTTAGTAGTTATTATATAAAATTGGAAAATTCTCATCAAATACCTCTAAGTCTATTCCAGAAGCCGTGTTGAAAGTTGGTCCGTTCTACGTTTAGCATTAAGCTATAAGATCTAGTAAGTCAGAAGCATTAAAATTTTTAACTAATTTAATTTTTTAATCCTATTGTAGTTCTCCGTAAGATTTTTTAAATATTTTCTTTCATAAAAACCTAGTCGTGACAAACACAATAAAAAAATGAAGCCGTCACGCGACGTCTGGCAGATGTAAAACATCGAAATTGTTTTATATAAGTTCTATGCATAAAAGAATCAGCTATGGCATGATGAAAGGATAAACCATTACAAGTTTGTTCCATAAAATAATTACTGTTTATTTATTCCATTACATAAATATTCATTTTTATTAAATACAAAAATTCAATTAGGCCCAGGCGCAGTATGTTTGGCGACGTTTATCAAAGTGCGCTAGGTCGTCGACGCGTGCCACGTAACACTAGTACAAGTGGTCGATAAAAAAAATCCTTGACAAAATTATACCAAAACGTTCTTCATGATTCATTTTATCCACTAATGAAAAGCGCATGAAAATTCGTTCATAAGTTTTTAAGTTTAATGCGAACAGGCAGACAGACAGACGGGGAAGGGCACTGTGTTTTATACTATGTAATGATATACCAAAAATCAAAAGTATTAATTACCCATGGCTAGATCAAACTTGGTAACAACAATATCACACCCAATCACTGACTAAAGACAATTTTACGAATAATTAGTAATTTGATTAGCCCCTGTGTAAATCGATACACAAATTGTACACCCAAATATAAACACAAAACAGATGTAAATTAAATATTAAATAGAATGAGTACGTAGTACATACAAGGATACGAGGCGACGGTAGTGTGGTATGTCGCTCGGTGAAACTGCTAAACTGCATTATAGAGGCGTCTCCGGCGAAATTCAATAACCGCACCCGAAATTATGCCACTGAGCTATCTCCAAAGTTCACTCATGTAATGATCCTATGCACAACTTACCCTGATTTAACTATTCATAAGAAAGTTCTTATCAACAATGCCACCGTACCGTCCCGTTTTTGTAATAGTTTCTAAGGTGGGATATGTAAGATCGATGGCATATTTGACCATTCAGCATTATGAAAGATTGTTCAGTTCAGCATGTGCTAAAGTGTCATAGTAAACACTCAGTGTTGATTTTCGGCTGGAACCTAGTGCACGTCACTGTACGTAAAAAATAAAATATCAATAAAACTGTTAAATATATAATACTATATACAGAGAAGATAATTAATACGGGAAATAAATAAGATAAAAGTATAACAATATATACAACATTATTTTAATGTAAGCTATATAAAGTAAGTCATGCTAAAAATATTGAATGTAGAACGAGAAAGATAATTGGAACGTAAGAATGAACAGGAAGAAAATACAATAACATGATGGGAGTTTTTGGCGGGATCTTGGAATGCTATGTAGTGGTCTTTATATTTTATCCATAATCTTGTGTTATTTTACGCTATTTTGTGTGATGTTGGTGGTGCTGTACGTAATATAGTTGGTTATTGTGCACAAGTGAAGTGGATAATAATACCACGGAACATGGATTCTGATTTGCCACAAAAACTCCCAAGAAAGTTCTGACAAGATGGCCACCCTCTTGTTAGTTCATTGAAGTTATATCAATAAACTTGTAATATCGTTGCTTACTTGTATACAATGGCAGTAATAGTGTATGTACTATATAGAAGACTGGTTGCCAAAAATAGAATCGGAGAAAAATAGCATGATTCGAGTGAGAGAGTAAATATATAAGGAATGAAATAGTGCGAAAGAGATAGTTTAAGTGTTATTGTAACTAGAGTAATGGAGAAGAAATAAAAAGATGGCGAAACCTAGTCTTTATTATATACATTGTCATATAAAAGAAGCAATTACATAAGCCGTAACCAAAACGTATGCAATACAAATTAGATGTTTAATTTTACAAACACTGCGTTTATAATAAAAACTTTTAAAACGACAGACATTTTTTACAATGATATCAATAAATT
Organism: Antheraea mylitta; assembly: GCA_014332785.1. Lineage (NCBI taxonomy): Eukaryota > Metazoa > Arthropoda > Insecta > Lepidoptera > Saturniidae > Antheraea > Antheraea mylitta. Next base: position 2,844,656 of record JACEII010000020.1, read on the forward strand.
TCATTTAATAAATATTTTATTTGCCACGGTTTATTTCGAATACTATAAATTAATTCTAACTAAAAGTAACAAAGAGAAAAGTTTGAACAATCTTCTTACTGGATATTCCCTGTTACGGTTGACACGACACCCAAAGTGAATATAAAGCCGACGGAAGCGCTCACTCTAAACACGTCAGAGATCCTCGGGTGGCTTGTGCCGGCTTACTACTATACAACTATGAATGCACCACACTCTTGTTGTTGTTCTCGACTGAATATTGCATGATATGATATAACCTTTGTGACCTATTTTTTCTCTGCAAAACAATGGAAACATGATATTATAACTAAAAAGCTGTAGATACATCATATGCGTTTCGACAGTGCCTTAAAACTTGTCTAACTAGGTTATTTTTGATGGCTGCTCCGTCAATCCGCCCGTATCTAAGCAACTTATAACTATTTCTTTTTCACCACCTATACTGAGAATATGCCATCTTACTTCCACATTTTATCTAAGGCAGCGAGGCGTTACGATATTACTTTACGTATGTGTGCGTTACCGTGTTATTTGTTTTGCCAAAATATCACGTAGATAACGTGACCAGAGCTTTTTAGTTATGATATCATTGACGAAACACGAAAAAAACATAATTAAAAGTATTCATCAAAACAGAGTTATTTTCAAACACTTGACCAGTAAATTACATTTTTATATAATAAAATTATTGTTTATGTTATTTCAAATTCATTAGTAGGTTCTCTATATTTAGATAAGTAAAGGTATTTCTCTGATTTCTACATCTAATATTTCTTATCTTATATATTAGTAACAAAGACTATGGAATGTACTTTTCACTAAAATACTATTTTATATTACTTGAGTAACATCAATATAGTAATGTATAAAACAATCTGAAATGTAATTTGTACCATCGATATAAAATTAATTATCACTTGCTACGTTAGAACATTTTGGAAAGAAGCTTTAAACTTAGTTCGTTAGTGTTTCAATTTAAGTTAATCTAAGTTTAAATGAAATTTTCAGGAAAAATGTTCTTACAGAAATACATCTTTACAATAATTATTTTAGTAAATGTTTCTGTTGTATGTATTTTAACAATTATCCACTGCATTTTATTTATTTTTACACCAGGTGACTGTTTAGATAGTAGCAATGATTCTAGAGGACATTCGACACTCCATTCTCGTTCGAATCAATTAAAAAATGAAATGCTTAATATTTGACATAATTATCTAGAAAAATACAAAAATTATACACAGTCCTCTACGCGTCTATATCAAACATAGTGTAAATGACCGTTTGATGATTTTACTTTCATTTGAAAGAGAATGTGGGAACGTCAGGAACAAAACAAAAGGGTTTATTACCCGTTTTACTATAATTGAAAATTATTAACTCCGGGGCGCCCATTATAGCTTTTGGTACCGGTCATTGCACATAAGTATATTATTATTTTCTTTTTTTAACTTTATTTTTGGCAATCAATCTTTCCGATTATTACTGCCATTGTCACGTAGTCAATAATATCACAAACGTCGGGCGATCATTTCAATATTAAGCATCGTGTGGATCAATATTTTAACAAGATGGTGGATCCCTTGCTAGAACCTTCCAGGGAGTTTTTGTGGCATCTCAGAATTTCATGCTCCATAGGATTATTTTCCATTGACTTCACTTATCCACAATAAGCTAACTATATTACGTAAAACACCACCAAATTTACACAATATAGAGTCAAATAACACAAGATTATGAATAAAATCCACTACATGACAGGCTAAAATCCCGCCAAAAACTCAAGTATATTATTTTATTTACACATTTGTAGCTGTACTTTTGAGTGTTAGAACAAATTTTAACTGAAGTTTTCTTGGTTGTTTGTTAGTATTTGTTTTCATAATAATATTTTATATGTTAAATGTGACCATGAAGTGTCATCTCCTAGAATACTGCGAGTGTCTAACCTTTCATTTGGTATAGCTACTAACTGTGCCTATTGCTTTGCGTTCGTTTATCGTCATAATACAATAATTATTATTTTACTTTTGCAATTTTAAGTCTACTTCGTGAACAATATTTTATAAAATGTACTTATCGTAAAATTTGTAAAAAAAAAGAATCACATATGCAGACAACTTAGACATTTATTAATATGTATAAATAAATAAACCAAGAGTACTTTGTTACGTATTATTATTCCCTTTAACTTATCTGTATTATTTTGATTAGTTTAAGTTTATATTTATTGAAATAGTTATTATCGGTTCATACATTTGAATGTTTTTACTTAAATCTATAATTAGGTTGTACGATACTTTGAACTTATTAAGTAGACGTAACAGATATTTGTACTGATATTACACTTTTTTTTCGAACTGGCTACGCTATTGGCCTTGCAGGGCCTTTACAGCTTCACCGGACTACAAATATTACGCGCTACAATTGACGTCATACCGTTATAACTAACGCTCAACGTTTACCTCCAGCGACATGTATATTATATGAATTGTTATACCTAAATAAAAACAATATATTCTCCATTAAATATGAACAAAGTGTCATCCTATAACTTTTGTGTGCAAACTTAAGAGATTATCGCTTTATTCTCGACATTTAAATGGGCCAACGATGGCTCTATCAGCTTTTTACACGTCATCAGTTTCGAACCGGAGCACCCTTCATTCTCCCTTGAATAGGAGTTTTCAGTGCGCACATCCGTCCCACCCTGTACCCTTATTGCCGACAAAGCGTTTCATTTTTACTAAAAATATGCTGCGATCGGATCGACGATGTTAAGATCTTATATGTAGATATTTTATTGAGATTTTCTTATTTCCTTGTGCAAATATATAAATCCAATATATATAACACACAATCACCTGAATACCTTTTTTATATATTCCATTAATTCTTCTCCCAATTTTGTGTTATTTGGCTATATATTTTGTAATATTGATCGTTTTTACGTAATATAGTATAGTTATTGTACACAAGTGAATTGAGTGAGAAATAATATCACGGAGCATGGATTCTGACTTGCAACAAAAACTCCCTGGAAAGTTCTAACACGGCCACCATCTTGTTAGTTCATTACAAATATTGCAAGAAACTTGTAATATATTTCATTAGCTACGCGACAATAACAATAATAATACTAGAATAGATTAGATAGAATAAATATACTAGAAGATTAGTTGCTAGAAGTAAGAAAAATATCTTTCATTTCCCATCCTTCAAGAAATGACAAAAAACTAAAAGAATTTCAAGGCTAAAAATCTATATCGCCCTCTCTTATCCCTGGATTTACATCCAGTATTTATTATTTTCCATATACACAGTAGTATAGTAAAAGACATTTACTGTCTTGCAGTTTAATTGAGCTGTAAAACGAGTTAAACGGACCGAGTCTTACTTGCCCTTAACTGAACATGAGGATATTGCAGAGCGACATTCGTTTCGTTTCTTACTTCTGTTGATATTTGTCGTTAATTTTTTGTCGAATGCATTGAAAGAGGCTATATTTATTTATCTAATAGGGCTGTCACATAATCTAAATTTTGTAGAATGACGTCATCGTCGAACGCATAATTACAACTATTTTAATGCATTTTAAAACATTGTTATGATTTTTTTTTTCTTTATTTCTGGCAACCAATCTTTCAGATTATTACTACCTTTGTGGTGTAGTTAGTAATATAACAAGCGTCGTGTGATTATTTTAAACGTCATGTCATTATTTCAATATTCTAACAAGATGATGGATCCCTTGTTAAATCCTTCCAGGGATTTTTTGTGACATCTCAGAATTTCATGCTGCGTGGTATTATTTCCCATTTAATTCACTTATGCACAATAAACTAACTATATTACGTAAAACAGCACCAAATTTACAAAATATACAGTCAAATAACACAAGATTACGAATAAAATACAAAATCCGCTATATGACAGACTAAAATCCCGACAGAAACTCTTTATCATAATTATCTATAATAAATAATTTACTGTTTATTCTAATTGAATTTGTAGAGAGGATCCAACTACATTTACTTATAAGATATATTATTAGTATTATTTTGAGTAGTAAGGCCATCCATTAAAAATGAATAAATAGTTTATTGACATTGATGACGCTGTAGTACTGATTCATGTCTGCAATTCTCTTACTATGAAAAGGGAAAAATGTCATTCCTTTTTCATAAAAAAAATGTCTATATATGTATTATAAATAATACCAAATATGTTACAATGAAATGTTTTACTGATGGTAGCCCTAGGAATTCAAACATACAGTTCGCATGAATCATTGGACCACCGTACGTGCGCTCTCCTATACTGTGAAATATTACCTGTTGATACATTTACAAGCAGTTTAGGAGATTCGCAAGATAAATTACCTTTTATACTAATACATCTTGCTGTTATCTATTCTCGTAACATGGAACAAAAGTGTTATAGAGTCGTAATCACTCGTTATTAAATCTATATTTATATAAATAATTTGTCGAATGTAAGTAAGCGTATCCTTTCAGAACGCCTGAAACTTCTTTGCTAATCCATTTTTTATTGTATTCGTAAATATCAGGATGAGGTTTGTGCAAAAAATTGTTCGGATAAGTGAAAACAATTAAGGCGTCACGGAACGCCTAGCAGATGTGAAATATCGAAATTGCTTTAGATAAGTTATATGCATAAAAGAACAGATGACGACTGGAATCAGCTATAGCATAATGAAAAGACAAAGCGTTACAAGTTCGTTTCATAAATTAATTACTGTTTATTTATTTCATTACTTAAACATTCATGTTTATTAAATACAAAATTCAACGAGGCACGGGCGCGGTGTATTTGGCGGCATTTATCAAAGGGCGCTACATCGTTGGCGCATACAACGTAACGCTAGTAGAACGAGTGACTTATAAAACAGTTTGTATTTTATGGTTATTCAAATAGGGTTGCAAATGTTTTTGAGTATTTCGTTAATAGTGTAAATTTTCGTCTTTGCGTCGCCGCATCAACAATCAGGTTTACCCTCCACCTATACACGTTTCACATCAAAAATTGGTTTCGGAAAGCTCCATATAAATAAATGAGTGACTGAGGCAGTAGAGTCCTTTAAAAATATTGACAGAGTTCATAGATTGACATTCATTTGAGTTATCATTTTATTCATTTACACGCTATTACTGTTACTGGCCTTATCTTCTTGGTCAGTACATATGTACGAAGTAAGGACAGGTTGTAGGAATCACAGATTGTTGTGGGTTTAATTTACAAGTCTACATATTTTGACGCGCTTTAATCATGTCACCCAATTTCTCCAGGAAGCACAACCCATGTTAATAAAAACGTCTGGAAGAAATTTTGAAAAAAAAATCAAATTGTTTAACCCGATATACATTCCAATTGTATGTATGTTGATGTCTCTTTACCATATACGATTCGTATAACACTCAGATTAAATAGACCACTCGTTCTTCAAATTTGTTCAAGTGTAAAGTGACTGTAATTGAGGGATTATAAGAGGATAATGATAACCTGACCTACTTATAATCATGTCATGCAGTTGTTTCTATATTTGATTTATAATATTGGATTATTTGACTCTATAATTCATTATAGTGGTGGCATTTTACGTAATGTAGAGCGGTTATTGTGCACAACTAAAATGAATATAGTTCTAACAAGAGGAGCATCATCTTGTTAGTGCATTGAAATTATGACCAAACACTAGTAATATTACCTATTCGTCTATGGCAACAACAATTTCGACGATAAGCTCCCAAAGATTTAATAAAAAAGTAGTTTCAGATTCTATGTAGGTACTAAGAATAAAGTTATTCCAATCTGACTGATTGACGTGTTATGTTTTACGTAGTTGAGATTACGAAATCTACGCCCATTCACTATTTATAAATCATGAGATAACAGCTATTTTATTCACGCCATAACTATTATATATCTGATCAGAGTTCACAATAACAAATACTCTATATTGGCTACGCGTAGTGTGAACCAGCTTGCAACAGTTTTACGGTGGCTTTTATAGGGCGATGTCATAATGGTGGCTGTTAACGAAAAATGGTTACCATTAATATAAGAAATGATGTATATACCATAGGATTAATAGTATACAATTTGGACACCCGATGACATAAATATGAGTCTGCTGTGAATCGCAAAAAAGACGTCGATAAATGCAATCAATAAACCATGAAGCCTAATACAAGTTTTAGTATTTATTATGTAAAGGTTTTTCTTTTACGTGAATTAACTAAAGGCGCTCCTAGTGGAATTTTCCGAAACCAAATATTTCTTACTGAAAATTTCAAAAATGGGTATAATAACGTAATGTATGTAAAACAGATGTGTATTAATAAAAAACTAAAAATACTTTATTGAATATATTTCAAGACCCTTGCAATGTAATTGTAAACATGAAAATGTTATCAAGACATTTTAATATGAATAACATGAGAGGTCTACCGTTGTGAGTGTAACACTCAAAAATTACTAAATACATTTCGATCATTTTTTTAAACTTTTACCTTTCTTTAGTAGGTGGTAGAGCCACGCTGAAGCTGTAACTGGTTTCAGCATGAATGGATCGGCTCGCTCGGGGTAGTACCATCCTCTCACAGAAAACTGACGTGAAATAACAGTGCTTGCATTGTTGCGTTTCGTTTGATCAGTGACATTGTCGGAGACCCACCTCCCCCTCTCCCTTTACCGCCCTCCCACTTTCTCCTTCCTTCTTTCCCACCTACATAGTCTGGCAGCACACTTGCGACTCCTCTAGTGTCGGTGACGATGGTGATCACTTAACAACAAGTGAGCCACCTGTTCGTTTGCCTCCCTAGGATATAAAAAAGAAATAGAGACTTGTTCCTCCAATAAAGAGTTTTCTCGATATATTCACTAATAACAAAGTTATTAAAGTGTTAAGAAACTACTATTTTTACGAGCACTAGGGCTCAGCGATGTAAGTCTTCTAGTTGTGAAAATGTGGGGTAAGTGGTATAGCGCTTATGTTTTTTTCATTGTATAGATAAAATATATTATTTCATTAATAAACAACGCAGGCAAAACAAGGACAAAATGTAATAATAAATGTTCGCCATATCCGAAACATCCATGATTAGGTGCATGTCAACATCGAATTGATATTTCGCCGTTCCAAAGCATAAATATTCAAACAAATAAAGTGTCGCCTACCGTTTTCGTACATATTCAACACATAATTCATACCTGTAGGTATTCATCGAGTTAACAACTCTCCAAAATATATACAATGTACTTGAAATCTCAAACTGCAACACAGTAAGCTGTGCAACAGTTTTAGCGTCTAAGTTTATAGCATCAAAGTGAAGCAATATCCCGGTTTGAAATTAGGGAATCGGGGCTAATGTCGCTTGGCAAGCTTTCCTAGTAACGAGCCATTAATGTTTTATTACAAGCAAAGACCTCTCACTTGTTGGAGCCATCGATTTAGTATAGCAAAAGGGTTTACGACATTTTTTCAATATCCTTACGAGATGTAACTCCAATTTCCTATCTGGTGTTTTTTAAACATAACGCAATAAAGATTACCTTCATGACCATTATTCGAAATAATAGGTTTGTTGTGTGTTGTGTAATTTTACGTTTAATATTCATTTTTATAAATAACAAAATGATAGATAACGATCATATAAAAAATCGTTGCAATAAGGGAACGTTTTCTAGGTTTTTTTATTATTTTTATGTTATAAGTGGCAAACGAACAAGCGGGTCACCTGATGTTAAGTGATCACCGCCGTCCATAGACACTTGCAACATCAGGGGAGTCGCAAGTGCGTTGCCAGCTTGTGTTTGGGGGAAGGTGTATGGGGAGGGGTAGCAGAGGGGCGAAGGGAGGGAAGGTATGTCTCCGACGCTTTCAATGACCGAACGAAACGCAACTCACAGCTACTTCACGTCGGTTTTCTGTGAGAAGGTGGTACTACCCCGGGTGAGCGGACCCATTCCTGCTGAAACCAGTAATAGCTTTAGCGTGGCTCTACGACCTACACTACTGACTACTTTTGCAAGTTGTTTGCTGACCCACTTATCAGGGAACTCTCTGATTATAGACTTTCGGGTTTTAATATTACTTATATGTAGTTATTATCAAAAGTAGCACACTTTCATTGATTTTTTTCCTCCAGAGTAGAAGATCTTACCTAAGTATCGACGCACAAAACATCCAGTACAAAAATCGATCCAGTTTTCAAGGCATTAGGATCATGAAGATTTTGATTTCATATATATACATGATATGAAGTACAAAAAAACTTAAAAAAGGGCTTCATTTAACATATAAATCAATACACATTACAAAAATATAAAGGTTTTATAAAAACAATGTTATCGGGTAGATCTGTGATCCGCAACGCGTAACGCATCCATCACTGAAATACGGATTAGCACCATTTCCGCAAACGCTATCACACTATCGACCCTAAAACTTTGTCTTGTTTGCCCATCTATTCATTCACTTCTACCTGAGGACACGGAAACATTATAAACTGAAAAACGCTTGATATAATTTATTTCTTTCATGAAATAAATGGCTGTAATCGGACAATCTCACAAGATATTTTGTGTAACGTTCAAAAAGATCTGCAAATACATCTAAAGATTATCACCTAAGAAATTTCCGTCTGTAGATTAGTAAGTAGTCTAATAAGAAATAAATATACACTTTTGCAATGTTATAAACATTATGATGAAAACATCGTCAAAGGAAAACCTTTACCGTAGTGAATTCATGTACGTTATGAAGGCTAACCCTTATGCTACGGAGCTTCGTTTAACTTAATACAAGAACGTATTGTAATCGTAAACAAACGTATATAACCTATTTAAATAGCGAACAGAATTAGCCAACTTCACACTCCAATAAGGCTAATTTAATAAAGAATTTAAACAGTTTTATCGATACAAAAAGTTTACATTAAAACTATATCTCATTATTATAACTTATCGACGAGCGCTGAAATTTTTGTTTTCGTATTTCCATACAAGCCTTAGGTTTAGGTTACAAAACGATAGAAAGTAAACAAAACGATCAATCGGTCGATCAGCTTCATGAATAATGGAATCACCTACAGCTTAAATCGAGACCAATGATGTTCAATTGAGAAAAGTCGTCACAATACATTTTCATGTAACTCAAAACTATTTAAGTCGAAACAACGTTGCTAAAAGATTATCTGCATATAAAGTTTTTAAATTTAATATCTCATCGCCAATACAATCTATATTCAAATGTAGAATTGACCCTAGATGCAGACCAATCTGAATATGTCACTGATAAATTACACGGATTTATTGAACACAACACGTGCATAATTATTCATTAATTTGATTAACTAGTGAAAATTTATCAAATGGGTTGCGATAAAATGGCATCAATTTAGGTATATTCATACAAACGTGAATATATTCCAGATTCATTCAGAAAATAATCCACTGTCATTTACATTCAATTGGATCTTGATAACGCACTTTATTAACGTCGCTCTGGGTTGAAAGTTATATTTAAACTTTTATTATACAGTTACAGTTTGAAATATTGCGTCTTAGGATTCTCTCACGACCTGCTAGTCGTTGTAGATATTCTTGATACTTTGGAAACGTTCCCGCATAATTGTATCACAGTGTATTGATTAATACCGTGATATTAAACTATATAAAAATACTGTACAACTATATAGTTTTTTAGCGAAGCTATACCAATATTAAAGCTGAAGAGTTTAAACATTCTAATCACAAGAAGTACTGGTTCGATTTGAAAAGTTATTCCAGTTTTACATAGCTTATCGAGGAAGATTATAAGCTATATATTATCACGCTAAGATCAGTAGGAGTGAAGCACTAATGGAGAATGTTTCAAAATCGGGGTTAACGTACGTATTATTTGGAAATATTTTCACCTTCTACACAAACTAAGTTGCGAGTTAAAGTTAGCGTTAGCCCAAAGATATATAGCAAGATGAAAAGCTGAACGATTATTACTTAAACCAGAGTCCCTTACAGTTTCCTTTTTAAATTAAAAGTGTAGCAATTTCGTAACCTATTTCAATGAAATGAGTTTAAAAAATCCACTATATTCGTTCCGTGTATACATTATTTAAAGAGAATTGCAGAATAAGCCGTGAATGGATTAAAAACTCAGCAATTAACCGCATTGTGACGTCATAAACCAAACAGTAATTAACAGACAGAATCCAGTGACGCAGGCAGATGTTTTTAATTACACCTAAAAAGTGAAGAGCCATTCACAAGCTCTTCTAGGGTATAATGTGACCATCGCGCAAACGCGTGATTAATGAACCGAATGGGCATGTTTTTAAATTAGGGATGGTCACTGCGGATATCGTTTCAAAAAATAACGATATATTATTTCTTTGAACAATATTTTGGTATATTTTGTACAGATAGAATGAAACCAATATCTTACATTTCATTTCCATCGTACATATTAGAAAAAAAGGAGTTAATTCTCCCAATTCTATTTACCACAAACTTAATTGTAGTTTATCGACCAATAACTAATATCTCTACAATAAATCTAAATAGTAATTAACACAGCTATTGATAAATGACTGTAAGTAGCTACAGTAAAAAATAGTGAGAAAAAAATCAAGAAACGGAATAAAGTAAGTCTAAGAACTATGAAAAATAGTACTAAATTCATGACAATTCCAATTATAGTAAAACTGAATGCTCCAGAGTTCAAAGCCATTATAGAAAAATAAAATTTGTGTAGACGTCATTCTCACGTTCTCCAAAAATAGAATATAAAATCATTTATCAGTAATTATCGCGTTATCTTAACTAAAGAACAAATTATTTGACTAAAAAAGCATGAGTTTGTTTTCTGCTATGACAGTCTAAACCCTTTTAGTTCCCAAAGCGGTCGAGGTGGATCCTCAAAGGTCCATGGGAGATTCGACGGTGCTCTATGTTTGTGTATAAAAAAATGAAGGTTCACGATTTTTAAGCGAGGGTCTATCACCTTTGTTGGTTGTTGGTTGACTATCACTTTTCAATGTACGTTCATAATATTTTAAGAGAGATAAATGCAATAATGCTATTAAAAAAATAATCCTAAAATATTTAATGGCTAAATGAAATCATAGAAATAAACAAATAAATATAAAAAATAATAATATATTTAGAAAAACACCCAATAGTTGCCCACAGACACAATTTGACGATAATGACAATGATAATGATGACGTACACAATAAATAAAATGAAGGAAACAAGGGGCGGACCAAAAACTTGCAGAATAGAAGAAAAAAAATTTTAAGAAACTCAGTTCAGTAAAAACTTCCATATTCTATAATCAGCTCAACGTGTCGAATGTTCAAATTTTTTGTCGAGTTTTAAGAATAAGCTAGAAATGTAGCTGTAGGGGGTCCATCGGAACTAACCAAATTTTTAAAGTGGTCTATATTGCCATATTCGCATATATTTTTGGAAAGATTATGGATAGGATCTAAAAGGTAGCGTTCTGCCATAAATTTAATTCTAAGGCTAAATAGGGTGTCTTCCAATAATTAAATATTCAGGTATATCAAACACTTTAGGGTGACAAGTAAGGATTATAAAATTATCGAAGGAGCCGTTATATCTTCTGAATGGCCATTCTTTTCTTAAAAATGATTAAGTTGCTGGCACTCAATCACTACGCAGTATATCAACTATGTACCCTGATCATTGAATGTAGTATACTACCCATATTTTCATACACAATTTATTGAGTTTGTACCAAATAAATGTTTCTTGACAATTTACTGGATTCAGCATGAATGGGTCGGCTCGCCCGGGGTAGTACCACTCTCTCATAGAAAACCGACTGTTGCGTTCGGTGAGTGAGAGCGCCGGAGACCCACTTCCCTTCCTCTCTCCTCCCCCTTCCCTATTCCCCCCTCCTACAAACACAAACTGGCAACACACTTGCGACTCCCCTGGTGTTGCAAGTGTATATTGGAGGTGATCAGTTACCATCAGGTGACTCACCTGTATGTTTGCCTCCTATATGGTTAAAAAAAATCGAAACACACTAATTTATTAGGTACAAAGAACTATATTGTCGTGGCGTTGAGGCGACGTTTGCCAAACCAGCTACAAAATTCCTTCCGAATAATTTCGTCCTTACTAATATTAAAAATGCAAATATGTGATTGTTACTTTGTTACGCTTTCGGTAGCTTTAACTGCTTAATCGGCAGTTATGGAAATTTGCACAAATGTTATCAGAAAAGGACATCGGATACTTATCATTCAAAAGAATGTACTATTCCCGACAGATAAGCTAAACATTAACACGAGGCCGCTTACAAAAGCCAGACTGCAATAACTCCTTAAATACACTACTCTCAATAAAGATTTATTATCGATGGAACACAACTCTAATTGCAAACGACCGACATACCTATGTATCGATAATCATCGAACAGTTCATCACTAAAGTTTGATCTATTGATTCGTAACGCGACACCGGCGCTCAGTCGCTGAATGTGTGATTGATTGCTCGTATATACATCAATATTTCTTATTTCATTGTTATCCGAGTAATATTTCACCGTTGTCGACGATTACGTACGAGAACCGGTACCCCCTGACTGATGTACTAGATATATTTGTGCCCCCATTCTCAGTTTCATATGCACGTTATTTACAATAAGAATTAGGATTTCCGTAATGGCTTACGTCGACTATGGTTTAAATTTAACAAAAGAAATGTAAAAATTCTTTCATACAATAAATGTTTCATTGCAAACATTATCCTTATCATCGTGTGAATTTACAAATCCGGTGTTTAAAAACTTAAAAGTATTCTGTATAACGATCTCGTTGAAAATTTACGATTGAAAATTTATTCGGAAACATTTATTAAGCAACCACCTAAAATAAGATCTGATACAATTCAACAGGTTGCAATTTTACGTTTTGATTTTATTTTAAATACTGAAATTTAATTATTTTATTTACTCCCACACAGAATACTCAACTGCACTTTTTATGCAAAAATTAAATACCTAGTTTAGATGAGAGAGATCTATCAAATTTATTTACGTATTAATTTTGAAGGAAACTATGTTATATCTCATATACAATTTGAAATAATCTTTGATTATAATGGTATGGTCTAATATAAATTGATCTCCTATTTCTATATTGTCAACTGTTACGTAGAGATCAACCATCGTTGTGAATGTAACATGATATCATTAATTTTCCATGGTGCTCCGACCCCTTATTTACATTCATACTCATAACAATAGAGAATTCTCTCAAACATCCTAACTTAATTATCACCGTTTGCATTTAATAAACCAAATAAACAGACTCTTTACTCTTGGAGGATATGTAACTAATTAAAGAGCTGCTATACTTCAGTGCGTTCAATTTTACTAAGATGTCTGTCGTTAATACTTACATATAAAACTGTTGGATATACCAGATATTTAAATATAGCCTAAGATATGTAGTTTTTATTACTAGCAGCGCGATGTTGATCAAGACAAAATATATAAAGACATTTTATTATTTTTTATGATACATAAAAACACGTATTCCAATAAATGTCCTATCCATTAAAAGCATATTATATATGTTTATATATATAACACTTTACGATCACATTCATAAAATTACAGAGCTAATTCTATTTTTATAGTCTTCATATGTTAACACTTTAAATACAAGACATTACATTCTTTTACATTCTATACAGACTCTTCAAAGCAATGATGAAACAGTGGCAGCTCAACTGGATGTTATGTCGATGCACTTAGATCTTCGACTCTTGCAATAAGACGGCGCTTTCACTGAAGTAAAATAATGTGACACAAGCATATAACTATTTTAGGGCTAATTATATTGATTACAACTCTCAAGTTGAAAATTTATGTACATCACCTAAAGATGTGTTCTTGAACCAGTAGCCCTTCTCTAGGATTAACAAGGTAACCTCTTCATCATTTCAAACTCGCGCCTCCCGCCGGTGGATGGTCATGGGTCAAGTATACGACGAACCCGATAGTGAGATTTTTGAGCATCAAGGGCTATCAGAGTGAACAAATATTCTCACACACTCCGATACTCTCGTTTTGATACACACACAAGAAGAAAAGAAGCCCTGATAAACAAGGACTACGTGGTAGGAAAAGGGTCGCTCGTTCTGACAGTCCACGAATCCCAGGGATTGGCCCTCAAATTGGCGGTGATCTTGTAAACAAAAGGCAGAAAAATACAAATCCACGATAGCGTTTCACATGCTATAGTGGCAGTATCCAGACACATCGATACCTGTGTGTACTACAGCGAAGTGGCTGACGACGCGGTTAGTAGGTTCATCTATCGGGTTGTGGTCGATCCGGCGCGGGATATTGTAGATTATAACGTAAAGATGGGCATAAAGGACCAAAATGAAACCACCATAAATGCAATAACGTCATTAAAATCCGTCCTAAAATAGTGAAATTAAATCATAAAAATAAATATATAAAGTATAAAAGAACACCCCATAAAGGTGCAGAACAAGAGTCTCCAGAATAAAATAAAAAAACTAGCCAAATGACGATCACCGTAAGATTCGAGCCATCATCTGCGTTAACTAACGTTGTGGAACGGGTTACCTAATACGGTTTTTCCTCAAGTCTATGATATGGTCCTTTTCAAGAAGCAACTTAAACACGCTTTTTCAAGATCGTCAATACAACAATGATGCCCTTGATGTTGCAGTTATCCATAAGCCACGGTAACCATTTACCATCAGGTGGGCCGCCTGCCAATTTGCTGCCTTTTGGCATAAAAAAATCTATCGTGATTCACATCGTCATATTATATCAGGTAAGATTAGTTACAAAATCATTGTATAAAATAAAAACCAAATTCTCATTACTATTCAACTCCATTTAAATTAAACATAATATAGTAGAATCACGTACAAATTACATAACTTATCTAGCATAAAGTATTACCGAATTAGTCCCTACCTTACTAACATATTACTATATTTCCCAGGTCTCACATCGCAGTCTGAAAGTAAGCTACAAAAGTCAAAAGCATGTTTTAGATTTAAATTTATATAAAATTAAAACTATTTTCTTCATTTACTTATTCATGAACACAATTCTAGCAATATAGAACTATTGTTTTCTTATTTTTTAATATAACTATTGTATTTATTATCCATTTTTTATTTCTTTTCATCTGGTTTCATCAACTAATTTTATAAAATGACATCACTTCTTTCACGTAGAAAGAATGTTGGGTTAATTGTATATTATATAGGTTTGCTTGATCTATAAACTAGATTTTTAAATAGCAAGATTTTAGAAAATCTTCAGTCATATCCAAATAATCGCATTTGTAGACTACATAGATTTCCCCAGCCCGTAGTATTTACAATCCTTCTTTACAATGACTAAAGGATTCTCTTGCAAATGGTCAGTAAATACTGCAAGCTATACCGTAAGGCAAGTGAGCATGATTTTCTCAAACTATTTCTAGATAAACTTTCTCAGTTTAATAAAAGCATGATATAGGTCTATTACGAGGTTTGGTTCAAGTTATCACACATAGTTCTTATACGTGGCACACATTTTAAGTAATATTATATAAAGTCTTAGTATATTTACTCGTAGTTATTGCAATAACATTTTGTCAAAGTTCAAGAAACGGCTTTGACGGAAAATAACTTATTGGCAAGAATATTTTAGGTGACTGTGAAATTTGTTTTGAAAATGAAATCAAAATGAAATTTAATTTTTCGTTGTAAGACTTCTTACGCAGAGGCGGTTTTTAATGCCTGTTTAATTTAGACCTTATTAATATTCATTATGAATGAAATTTATGTGTATATGGTTTGTGCAGCCTAATCTTTGAAGCAGATGGATATATGTTGAGTAAAGTTTTGCAGGTGATAGAGGATTTCTCAAAGTATTTTCTAAGTTACAAATAATTACACTTATCCATATAAGCTAAGAAGAAATGACAAAATTTAATATAGGTAACTTGAAATGGTTGTAGAGGGTAAGTAACAACTAAATTATAATTAAAAAATAAATATTACCCACGATATAACTAGGTAAAACACATAATTTCCACTAACAACAAAACTTTATTCAAGAAACGTGGTTACGGGCATCGGTTAGTTCCAAATTACAAAAAAATGCTTTAAAGTCCAAATCCAATTGGCTCATAATTTCATTTTTCAGTATTTAAACACTTTCATGTGTAAGCGTGTATGAGTGCACGTGTGTAGAGGTGATATGTGTAATGTTGTCGCAGTGATGTAAGATTTTATGTCTTTGTATCGCTCTCAAGGGCTCCACGCCGAGGGGACGAACCTAGGCTTGAGCCACTAGCCGCAGCCGAGGAGGGCCTAATCTGGTGTGCAGAAGACAAATATGATTACTATAATGGCGATAGTACCAATAATTACGTTTACAGACCGACGAATTGGAAACATACGTGTGTTTTAATTACAAGAATGGTAAGTAATGTATATAATAACTAGTGCAAGTAGAACAAACTTATTAGTTTTATAACTTATAACGGGACAACACTCTACTATTAAGATTTTCCAGCTACTACTATTATTAAGTGAAAATGGTAAGAATATATATGTAATATTTTTGAGCATGTTATAATTTATTTAGCGTTTACATATAGTTATAACAAGCTATCAAGACCAGTTAGGCTATCCAAGCCTTTTTAATTTAAAGTTAGTTTGTTAGATACAAAATATAAATAGGAGTAGCTGAGATATGTACTTGTATGCTTGGTACACATATATGTTTCAGCATCTCAAATAAGTATATATATGTAGCTTAGCTTAGGTTAGCTCAGATAGGTCACCAGTTATATGTATCAAGCCAAGCCGAGGTGTGCCGTGCACCCTTAAGCTAAATATTATAGTGGACGCTACTTTAGCTTACCTTAAGCTAGTTGCCCAAATAAAATTGGCTGAGTGCCTTAAGCGCTCGCCTTAGTAGTCCAATGAAGCTGTTAAGATCTTGCTAGGCCAATAGTGTAGTCAGTTCAAAAAAAAACGTTTGTTCGAAAAAAGTACGCAATGTATGTACATACCTATTAATATTATAAACCAGAAAGATTATTATATAGACTAAAGATTTGCTAATATTTTGCTGTATAATCATCATATTCACATATATGTATATATATATACATATACATATATTCACATATTTAATCATTGCGACAAATCGGCCACCTACAGCACAAGACGAGGTCCTCGTTACCACCGTCGAACCTGAGAACCACCTCATATAATGTATCCCGATTTGAAGACACTACCTGTTCAGACTTCGAGCAGTAGTCACATCTCCTAGATTAGGTCGTAAATTAAGTTTAGAAGGTTTAGTTTTATAGCACTATTATCTCACACTTCGAGCTGTAAACACATTTTACTTGTTTATATAAGTTAAATTTTAATATTAAAACTTTTTATATTCAAAGTAGTTTGTGAATATAAACAATATTTTTGCTTGGTAATATGTTAATTTACTTACATTTTTAAAACATTGCGGCTGTCAGAAAAAAATCTTTCAAGGTTCATTTCTTTCATGTTAATATCTAGTGCACAAAGAAATAACAATTAAGTTTGCATTCAATTTGTTTTTTAAGATAGAGCTGCAATATGGCGCAAGATGTGCATGCAAGATTTACATTGTCCTGAACTCGGGGGTTTATTAGCTTTAAGTAATACGAGCCCGGCGGACGTTGTTCCGCCCTGATAATAAAAAAACCATGACAAATTATATACCTAAACCTTCCTCTTGAATCACTTTATCTACTGGTGAAAACGGCATGAAAATCAGTTCAGTAGTTTTTGAGTTTATCAAATAAACAGACTTGGCAGAAGGCTTTGTTTTTTCATGTGTAGTGATTTTGTGATAGCGTCATTGATGTGTCAATGAATCGATCCATATTTAGGAAATTCTTAAGTTTCTAATTTTTTTTAAAATCATTAATTTTAATTACAGAATAATCTTTGAAGCATAAGTTCGATAGCATTTTAAAAATATTTTCTAGAACACAGAAACTTTTATAAAAAAGTAACAGTAATTTAAAATCTCGAACAACTTATTTCTGCAGATGACATACCTAATCGTGTTCGTTTAGAAGCTGTTTCTCATTTTTATACTGGATTTCACTTGAATACGAATTTTATCGTGTCAAATTTGATTAATTCGATAAAAAAATTAATTTAGCAAACTTGCCAGCATTAAGACTTTTATGAAAATACTTGCAGTTTTTTTTTGCGTGTAAAAAATTGTTTTCATCACTTGAAGAAATAAAATAATAAAAGCGAATTTTTATTTGTTAAAAGTCACTAATTATATTTGAACACATACTCATTTTTTTTTTCTCGATCTGACTACGCTATTGACCTGGCAAGGTCTTAACAGCTTCACCGGACTACTAAGGCGAGCGCTTAAGACACTCAGCCGGGACAGAACTTACACTTATGTAACGCACTTATCAAGTTGAACAAATCCCAAATAAGGGGCATTACACGACAGATTGGATAGTTGTATCTTTTTTTTAATTTTGTGATATATTGTGATATGTTCCATATCAAGTACATTGCAAAACAGTCCTAATAAATTTTGACATTAATTTATTACTTATTGAAAATATATTTTTTTGGACAGTTATAACTTTTGAACTTTTTTAAAAATGGTCCAAAATTTAATCTTTTTATTGTAATTTTTTCGTATTTACATGGATATTTTTTGACGTGATAACGTCTTATAAATGCATGAACGCCGGTGGTACGCACGAAAAAGCATGACTCATTGTCATGTTCTGCTTGAGCCGAGTGTACAAGCCTGAGCGTGGAACTTACTATAGAGAGGCGCGATCGAACTAAGCGTTCTACTTGTCTGTCTATCTGTAAATAGAATAATTCAATTCAATTCATAAGAGTATGCAACTTTTCAACAATATTTTCTTATGACATTATCACCTAAAATTATCGTTCGTAAATCGACTTTAGAGAGACCCAATTACTAGTATAGATTTTTGAATTTTAAATTCAATATCGAATTTAAAAATGCTTCTTTAAAAAACCATTAAGGAAATGTATGTCCAAAAAACATTTCAAAAAAATCTATACTTGGAAGGAGTAATAAAAAGAATGTGAAATAATACCAGGGCTATTTTGAGGTGTACTAAAAATAACCACTCAATTTGGCGTAAAATGTCCATATACAACTTTAGCATCGAACTGCACTGAACAAGATTCTCAATTTTTATTGACAAAATTAAAACCAACCAACTTCAAAATATTGTTGACTTTAGCAAAGGATAGTAATAATACAAAATAATTATGATCACGGGTATACCTGACTCGGTCCTATGCAACTGTTTGTTAATTTTAACATACAACGATGTTCTTATATTCTTCATTCTTAAATAAAGATATCCTGCGACTTAAATAAGTTCTGCCTTTTCAAAGATGTCCAAGACAAATATAATTTACATTTCCCTAAGTAAGCGCTTCCCGTTTTCAAACTAAATGTTGGCATAAATCCCTGTACACACAATATTTTCTGGTATAATTAAATTTATGTTTTGAGTTTAATAATAATGAAGCAGTTGAAGAATACAAAGGATGTAATTAGTAAATTAGTTATTTTCATATCATCGGTACTAATACTTTAATCTTTTTCATGAGGTGATTAATTCCCATTTGGTTTTTTTTTTCATTTTGTGATAAATCACAAATATCCAAAATAGAAACAGATACAGCTTGGTATATCGTATCTGATAATTATTATAAATAACAGTAAACGGTTATTAATTATTCTGCTATTAGATATTTTGTTATACAATACGATAGTGAAATGCACATATTATTATTTATTTGATTACTTTGATTGTCAGCAATGTTATAATTGTCAGTAGCTTTGCTTTTCACACCAAATGGTTACTGATTAAGTTTTGCTGTTAGATAATTTGTTATACAATACGATAGTGAAATGCATACATAAT
>JACEII010000020.1:2864734-2917591 GCA_014332785.1 Antheraea mylitta
ATTATTTATTTGATTACTTTGATTGTCAGCAATGTTATAATTGTCAGCAGCTTTGCTTTTCACACCAAATGGTTACTGATACATTTTTGCTAATTCGCTCGTTGTAGCAAAACTACTACTGTTATTTTCAGTAATAATAACTCTATTGATTATTCAGCTAATAGCAGAATAGTGATGACTGAAATAATTTGTTATCCTTTACGTGAATAGAATACATTATTAGTTCTTGTAATAATAAACTTGAATATTATTTTATTTTTTTATACGGTCTAAGATTGTACATTATTAAGTAGCCTTTGGACACTGCTTAATTTCCTAATTGAGTCATGTTGTTCAACGCTTGTCATTGCTTGCACTCCGAGTGAATTATTCCCAGCAAACTCGCGAACTTATGCCGGGTCTTCATGAATCTTATTCACATCTAATGACCGTTCTGAGTCATAGTGGAACTATTCTGAAAATTATGCAAAGCAAAAATACAGTATGAGTTATACGTAACAAAGTATCAAGATTATCGTTATTTACTAAATTAAAAACCGTCCAAAATTCTGATTTGTAATAACTGTCGAGGAAAGAACGGGAAACATTTTTCGAATGCATATGTATTTGTTCCAAAAGCTCTAGACTCTAAATGGTTTTACGGATTTTATTCTATCTGATGTTGTTAGATTCATCTTAATTTTGAAAGTGATAAATAAATCTAAACCTCTAAATCGAAATATTACCTTAATTTATTAATATAAAAATATTTCAGCGACTTTATAGAGGGTTTTAATAGCTTTCGCAATTAATAATTTTACAGATTTTATTAACAGATTTTTGTAATTAATTTATAAGAGGCGTGAATATTTCATTTAGTATCATAGACATAAATTACTACGACTTACGTAAAGTTACAAATATAAATGTGAGTTTGTTTATTTATTACGTTTTCACGTCTTAACTACTAAACCGGTTATACTGAAATTTTACACAAATATTCTCAAGAGTAAAGAAAAAGATCGTTCATCGAGAAATCTATATAAACGCGAACCAAGTCGCGGGCAATAACTATTAAAATAGAAACAATATTGATTTTAGTTATATTACAATGGTTTTAATGGACATACATGAGCTGAATTCAAAAAAGTTTCCTTCAACTATCGTTTTGGTGGAGGAATAAGCTTCGCCAAGAGATTATATGTAATGTGAAGGACCATATAAAGTAAAGAACAGCCTTTTAAATGGTATTTTTTCATTTAATGATTAACAGTGGCTATGTAAGAGTACCAGAATAAGGCTCCCATGTAATTCACTTCCTCTCAAAGTTGGTTCCGTCGTTTCAACTTTGTGCTATTCATCTTTACTGCAAAGTTTTTATGCTAATTATATCTACTATGATGTAATGTAATGCATATATAATCAAAAATGATCTCCGTCATGTGTATGATCAATATTATCTCTTAAATATTAAAAGACAAAGTTTATAAATTACTTCCTCCTATTTTCTAAATAGTTCTTTGATAACTAATACAGTATACATAATGTACAAGTTAGTATAAAAATATATGTGTGTAATATAGTAATCAGATATGAGTTACGTTACATTTCAAAATGAGCTTAATCCAATTTTAATCGTTCATATAATATGTTTAATTCTTTTAAGATTTTCTGTTTTTGAACACTGAAAACAAACTTAAAATTTTGCCGTCTATAAGAATTTTAGTTTTATTTTTAAGACCAAGTGTACCAAGCATATATACCTCGAGAACTCTTATATGTATTTTGTATCGGATAATTTTTCTAAATTATTTCAGTTCGATAAGAGAATTTGATCAATCGATGTGGTGTCTGAACACGCTAGTTACTGAGCTATCATCGCTACATGTGAATCT
The DNA here is from genome assembly GCA_014332785.1 of Antheraea mylitta. NCBI lineage: Eukaryota > Metazoa > Arthropoda > Insecta > Lepidoptera > Saturniidae > Antheraea > Antheraea mylitta. The sequence continues at coordinate 2,866,609 of JACEII010000020.1, forward strand.
GGACTTTATTTATCTATATATAGAAAACAAATTTGCGTATTATTATAGTATTTAAGACTACTTTTATTTCAAACATTACTGAAATAGCCATCAGTTATAAAGTAGTCTGATTGGATAAAATATAAGACTATATTTTATCTTCCGATAGACTTACGTTTCCATTCATAGCTGTGGAAAGATTTACCGTAATTTAAAATAAACATATTGCAATACGTGAAATACTTATATTAAATAAACATAACTTCAATACACTTTAACACGACAAGGTAAAGATTAATTGTTATAGAAAACAGCTGCTACGTTTTTTCTTGTAAATAATATACTACAAACTGTTATTATAAGGAAAGCGGTGTTGCAACCACTTTGATTCATTGCCCATTTACTCAGTTTCTTATCAACCTATGAATACAGATGTGAATGTTTTGTTCTGAAACTGATAAATCGTTGCATGTTCTTCGCTGATAATAAATCACTTTCAAATGTAATCTTGAGATTAAGGAAGATTAGAAATTTATACTAATAAATAAAATCGAAGCGTCTGTTATTGCTTCTCCTTGTATTCGAAACGGTTGAACCAATTGTGACGGGAATATTACAACATAACAATACACCAATCCATAGAAACCATAAGCACAACTCGGTACGTGTGCCCTGAAGATCCATAGTCGTGCCCTCATTTGAACAATCTGTTTGTAGGAACCTCGACTTCATCACGTTGGGATCACCATTGTAGGAGCCTAGATTGACTTGGAGAGCGTGAAGTAAGACTCGGATTGCATAAAATAGATTGTTCAATATAAACTCCATATATGGTATTTACCATAGAGATACAAGATATTTTAATTGTTTGAATGACATATTCTATTCACAATAAATTCAAACGTTTCAGTCAGTCTCCCAAAAAGGATGGCATAATCGAGAGCTACATGTTCTTCACTAATCAACCTGGATCTCCGGAGACCGAAGATGGATTGGTACGCTAATGTTAAAGATGTCTACGCCTATGGTAGGCAAAGATAAGCTCAGAGGTCAAATTCAAACGGCCAATTGTGATCTTGGCGAATAGCATCGTAGATGGCTGTTAGAAATCAATCCTTACAAGAATCCTGCGATACTCTCCGATTCCATTAAAAACCGTGAAAACCATTTGAGGTCCCTCAGTCTATTACAAAGTTCCCATACTATGGGCTACTGAGGTCAAGTAGATGTTACTCTCCATAGGAACTCACGTTTAAAGCAGACTTAGACTTACTAAGATATGGCTATAAATCCTATTCATCTATATCTATGTTCATCAGTTAAAATAATCTGTTTTATTTCAATAATTCAGCCTGTAAATTAAGTTACTTTAAGACTGATATAGCCATAGAAGCCTCTAAATAAATTAAAAAAAAATCTTAACACAAAGTTCCATCTTTCCAATGCTTTATAATATAATTTATTTCTGTCGCATGGTATATTAGAAATGGTATCCGCATCTCGATAATATCGAGAACATTTCATGAGTCCTTTGATGCGGCTCACGGCCACGAACGGGACGGTCCCTCTGATATCATGTAATACATACGTTTTAACTTTTTTTCTTTGTACAGAAATTCGTATTTCAAATTAGATTCAGTATGTTTTGATCGCGTTTGATGATAATACAATATTTATTTGTATTAGTGGCAGAGCCAGGCTGATGCTATTATTGGTTTCAGCATGAATGGGTCGGCTCGCCCGGGGTCGTACCAGCCTCTCACAGGAAACCAATGTGAAGTAACATTGCTTGCATTGTTGCATTTCGTTTGGTCAGTGAGAGCGCCGGAGACCCGCTTCTCCTACCCTTGTCCCTCCCCCCTTACCCCTTCCCCTCAAACACAGGCTGGCAACGGACTTGCGGTTCCCCTGGTGTTGCAAATGTGTATGAACGGTGGTGATCGCTTAATATCAGGTGACCTGCCTGTTCATTTGCCTCCTATGACATGAAAAAAAAAATTTGCTCTCGTGTATACACTCGGCTCTGCTCACATGAACTAGGATATAAGATATGCTTTTATTAAAAAGAACTTGTATATTTTATATTTAAATATATTACAGTGCCTTTTCACACACAATATTACTATCTACATCTACTATAAACACGGTAAATAACAAACACATTTTCTCGATTATAATGATGACAAAATGAATTAATTTAATTAAGGTTCTTGTTTTGTATGTAGCCTTTAGCATTTACACTTGCTTTACTATATAACGCGGTAAATGTTATTTGTATATAAATTTTGTTATATAATATCAACGAAATTTTTATGATATCTATTGTACATAATTTTGTACAATATTATATTGACGAATATTTAAAAGTTTAGGTAAAATATTGCAACGAAATATAATATTCAGTTTTTGTCGATTTCATTTGTTATTGACCTTAACCTGTTCCATATACAACTTAATATAACAAACCCTACACTATAACCTAACTTATATTTATAAAAAAAATAATCTTGTAAATTTTTTCTATAGTTTACAAGCTATAAGCACACTAACAAACATATGGAGATAAAGACATTTATAAAAGGCAAGAGTTCAGTTTATATTAGATGCCATTTTTGCTATTTACAAGTCGCACCAGATGTTTTCATATAATTAACCTAAGAACTTTTGCAAGAAGTAGAAAAAATAATTCACAAATTTCTGTGAACCGTAACCACGTTAGACCTAAATTATGTGGCGGCAGTTATCGCCTCACAAAAGCCTCTCCGCATTGTTCAGCTTCCGTGCGCATTCCGCTTTCGCTCGTCCGCCAAGATCTGCTTCCGGCAGACTGTGTTGCCAGCTTGGTCTAATTTCCTTTAATATTTGAATTATGGATTCTCTCGTACATTTTACTTGTATTTTTAAAGTGAAACTTCTTATATTTGTGCTTTGAAATTCTGATCCGAGCCTTTTCGTGTCACGAAAAGTGGTGGACAGAACACTGTGTCGGGTTGAGTGTGTGCAGTGTCTCGTTTGCCTTCGGGTGTTGGAGAATAGTGAGGCATAAGCTCTTCTCGCTTTCTTTCTTTCTCTTTGTCCATGGTTACGTGTACTGCGTTCGGGTGGCGTGGCTATCACTAAAAAAATATTGATGAATAATTAAAATTTTTCCCAGTTATACAAAACTTTCAATTTTATCGTGTGTATTTATGACATACCGTGCTTTTTTTAAATATTATTTGCAGGTTAATAAGCAGTCGCCAACACTTCTTATAATTTTGAATCACAATTTAATTATACGTTTTTTTAAATTTTCATTTTAAGAAGGCACTTTAGGTTTAACACTCGATACATTACAATTTGAGAATAACTACCTCGAAAGCTACCCTTTTCATTGATAGATATGAACTATATACTTTACAGTATTATATCAGAGCCTCGGTTTCAATTTACAAGGCCGTTTTACAAGATATATTCGAAGAAAGCGACGAATTGAAGCGATGATAGATTTAAATGAATTCATGTAACTTGCCTAAAATCCTCATGCAACGTATTCATTTACTGTTTAGCAATTCTGCGTATAGGTAACTCTAACATCAATGTTTATGATATTATCACATATAAATAAACTTTTTTAAATTAATTTTGAACAAGCTACCACTGAAATAAAATGAAAAATATTTATATTTCTTAATTTAATTATAAAATTTGTTACTAGTAAGTAGTAATCAGTAGTTAACGAAATAAGAAATAACTAGTAGTCCGGTGAAGCTATAAACTGTAAGGCCAATAGCGTAGTCAGTTCGAAAAAAAAAGAAATAATAATAATTTCCTTACCTAACGAAAGGACTGAAGAAACCTTGCAAAAATTCCTGCCGAAATACAATACGAGTTTGACAACCCAGCCCAGCCTACATGAATCTGTCTTTTTTCCACATATTAAATTTGCAATACCCCCTCTCATTTTAATCATTTAGCATCGTCGTTTAACGTGAATGATTTCTAGAAGTTATGTTCTGTCTAATAAAATGTTATAAAATTGAATGAATGGTTATCAATATATGGAATACAGATGCAACCGCATAGAAACTGTAGTATTATAAAAGAATCAGTAAATATATAAGACTTCCTATATATATTATATGTGACAATATGTACCCTTTTTCGTAGCCTGGAGTTAAAGTTTTGATTGAAACCAAGCCGGCGATTAACTCTATCTAGGATCTGTTGGAGATTCGTTAGTGATTACACTTCTGCTCTAGTGTCTTCTACTCATTTTTCCTTAACATATTCTATTTCTATTAAAATGAATAGATAGCTACGATCTTCTAATTGAAAATCTGTAGGTAGGTATCCACATCAGCTATTAGTATCACCTTCTAATCTTCCTCCACATTGTCACTTGATATCGTTTTCAGTCCATACTTAAATACTAAACTTATTTCATAATTGGCCGTTGCATGACAGTATAAATCCAGGTAATAGGGATTTATATCGACTGGGTTGCTGAAATAGGATCCTTTACAAAAATTCCTTTCAGTTTACCGTATTTTGGGCATCAGACAGTATAGTCCTCCTTGACATCCATCATCAGTGAACCCTATTATCTTCGGGAATGACAGCGAATGTAATTCGCAGAACCAAATTTAGTTTTATAGATTTTACGGTACGTTAGTAGTAATAGTACAATAGTTTTTGTTTTAGATTGTGGCAGTATAAGAGAGACGACCAGCGATGTACTGCCTCTCTCGATGATCGTTATTGTTTGGAATTCAACTGTAATTACAGTTAGGGACAAAAAATGAAGAAAAAGGTAGCAATATTTTCTTCAGTGTAACTTTATCCCACATCCTATACGTACCGTTGTTATCGGAACAACGTAATGTTTTCTACCAGTATTGATGTTCGTGCTCCAATTTCAAAAGGGATTTCCGACTAAAAGGTTTTCTTGACACAAAAATTCAAGATCAAAAGCGAACAATAGATATTTTCGTTGTGAGACTTTCTTCTCCACAGCGTTATATATTCCATTTCTACCTTAATAAATGAGGGACGGATAACTCAGAGAGTAGGCGGAGTAGGATTATAAGTCAATGCAAGTCACATAGCGAGAAATCATGACGTATCGTATGTACAATTAGCCTAGGCAAAAAAAAATATTGAGGCAGTAATAAGGACCTCCGATAGAAGCGAAAACTCAAAACTATGGAATTATTATTTAAATTAATCTCTATACACTTTATTAATTAGCCAATCATATGATGAGTTGCAACAAGTTCTATACAAAATATCAATATTCTATATACACAGACCTCTACATGTCGCTAGTGTGATGCATGTACAATATGTCAGGAGCAAATTGATATCATCGGTGACAGACGGTCACGCGATGTCACAAAATTTTACCCATCCAAAAATTAAAATGAACAGACAACAAAAAATAAATTATTACTGGGGTAATAGAATAAAAGTAAAAACTAGAGATGAGTAAATTGTAGCTGAATAATAAAGTAATAGTTTCTCTACACAAGTAGACACTAGTACTCTTTAGGACAATAACAATTATTCATGTAAGTATTTGCCAGTAATAATTAGGAAAATTAAAAAGAAAAGAAAGTAGCAAATACATTTAATTAACAACAACAAAACTATTCTGAATGCCACAGTACTGTAACTAGCAATGACAGTGACACACTTGTAAATATGGGTGCAATAGGGACGAGGTATGAGCGCAAGCAAGCTTTTTTTTATATCATATAGGAAGCAAATGAACATGCGGGTCACCTATTGTTAAGCGATCACCGCCATCCATAGACACTAGCAACCGCAGAGGAATCGCAAGTGCGTTACCAGTCTGTGTTTGGGGGAATGGATAGAAAGGAAAGGGGGAAGGGATAGGAGAAGGGAGGGGAGGGAAGATGGGTATCTGGCACTCTCGCTAACCGAACGAAACGCAACAATGCAAGCACTGTTACTTCACGTCGATTTTCTGTGAGAGAGTGGTGCTACCCCGGACGAGCCGTCCCATTCATACTAAAACCAATAATAGCTTCAGCGTGGCTCTACCACCTACTAAAAAGCATGCTCCCTCCTCACGTCTTTTGCGTCCCTCTGATATCTAAGTTTGTTTTTTTTTTTCGATCTGACTACGCTATTGACCTAGCAAGGTCTTAACAGCTTCACCGCACTACTGGACTACACCTAAATTTGTGTTCTGCGCATCTACTTCAGAGCGGTCAAAAAGTCTGATCCGGACTATAATAGCTAAATGCAATACGAACTATTATTTATTAAACGTTAGTTACTTTTTTTAGACATGCAAATTTACAAGACAATTATTAGGTAATGTATACACATTATACTTATATTATTTGTTATTTTACACACCAGAAAGACAAAGTTACAATATGTATTAAAATTGGAACGTATATATTTTAATGACGTGTAAAAATATTGTTTATAAACAACGATAACATTGTAGCGGAAAATAAACAAAATATATTATTTTTATAGATTTCTAACGACATTTACCGCACGTCACGCGACCACAAAAACTCGTAAAGACCATAAACATACTGAAGATAGATACAAAATTTTATTTCACAGATACGATATTTACTACATAAATTTTACTAAGAAAATGCAAGACCTTGGTTCGCAATAAATAGCTATAAAATTGAATACTGCTTATATATCTTAATTTTTTAAACTCTTACTAAATCTTTACATTAATTATTTTTAAACGTAATAAAAATATTTGAAATCACAGGGCACATGTATTCACAGATATTAAATAAAATATAATATTTGTTTTACATATAAATAAATATCTGATGTCCGTCTATTCGTAATTCTCTCTAAATGAATTGACCGATTTTGATTTAAAAAAATGTAATTACCGAATCATCTGGCTTGTCCTTTGATATAGTTCGAAACGGTAAGTGGCACTGTTTTCGAGATTATTTAAAATTAAATATATAAATTATCTTAAGACCTTCAATGTTATGCTAATCTTCACTGGTTGATTGATATAATTGAAATAAAGGAAAAATTATAATTTTTGACAATATAGTCATTTTATAAAATGTCGGACTTCACACATTACCAATAACATATGATATAATATATAGAACGTAGGTGTGTATGAACACTTCACCTTCAAACTAATTTACTCAGAAATGAATCTTAACATACCTTAGATGTATAAGGGAGTAAGTTAGAAGAAACCACTGCTAAATATAGAGAACCTTATTAATACGGGCCATATAGGTGTAAGAGATCGTGAGAATCAGTATAAATGCTCATTCAAAGTCACGTTAGAGCGACTCTAGTATAGATATAATATTATTTTTCCTTCCCTCGTTCGAGCAATTACTAGTTTAATAAAGAAAATGAGTTCACTTATACTCCGATGAGAATTATGAGTACTTCGAGGAACTAGGATCACATAGATTCTTATTCTATACTAAATGTTTCTAGCCACCTCTTTGAAGAATAAATGTGCTTATTGATAATAGAATCGCTATGCCTTTATTTATTAGTGTTATTTACAATGTGTATTTTTATATTTATTTTTGTTTGTTTTCCTTTTACGCTTTCCGCTATCAAATGTTATCTCAATATTCACACATTCTATACACGTATCATTTTTCACACAATCCTTTCCTACCTTTTTCGGTCTTCCTCTACTCGCATATCCATCCACCATCAACCTTTCTAGTAACATGGTTTTCATCTCTCCTCATGACATGGCCATATCATGCAAGGAAACCAAGAAAAAGTTAATATATTATACGAAAATCTTTCTAGTCCGTTATAGGCAAGAATTCATATTTTAGCTTACATGTGTATGAGATACAATTATATTACTTTATCCTTCCACCTTCATACAAAAAAATATCTAGTTACATGACTTTCATCTCTCTCATAATATGCCCGTACCATGCTAACCTATTGGTCCTCAATTTTTCTAGTGTTATTTTCAAACTTCCTCTGACATACTTATTCTCAAGCTTATCCATTCTGGTTACACTACACATCAATCTTAAAATTAACATCTCGTTCATATATAATCTTTTCGCATCCATCTTTTTCGTAACTCATCATTCAGATCCATTTTTTTTTATATCATAGGAGGCAAACGAATTGGTGGGTCACGTGATGTTAAGTGATCACCACCGTCCATAGACACTAGCGACATCAGGGACGTCGCAAGTGCGTTGCCAGCCTGTATATGGGAGAAGGGGGAGGGGAAGGAAAGGAAAAGAAGGAAAGAGGAAGGGACGTGGGCCTCCGGCTCTCTCACTGACCGAACGAAACACAATAATGAAAACACTGTGATTTCACGTCGGTTATCTATGAGAGGGGTAGTACTACCCCGGACGAGCCGAACCATTCATGCTGAAACCAAAAATAGCTTCAGCGGGGCTCTACCACCTACAGAACCTACAGAATATAACACGACTGGTTTTATTATAATTATCATCTTCCCCTTGAGTTTCAACGGCATTCGGGGGTCACAAACTATCCCAAGTACATTTCGCTATTTCATTCTTCGATGTATAAAAATTACTATACTAGAAAATAATCCATGAAGTTACAAATAAGATTTTGAATATTCATTAAGAAGTTATATTTATATATGCTAAGAATGATTAATTTTTATCTTGTTCAAAAGAACTACTTCCATACTACGCTATACTATACCTCTATAGTGTATAAGACACACAATCCTACTAGAAGAGAAAGTTTCTATAAATATTGTTACTAACAATATAAATACCAATGTGGGTTTGTTTGTTCCGACATAGAAAAGGACTTAGAATACCTTTCATACAGAGAAAATGTACTATAGTACAGCATACATCAAATCTACATAAACACGAGCGAAGTCGCAGTCAGAAACTAGTAACATATGTAGTAACTCAGACAATTAACTTAACTTATGTTGTTCGTATGTATTCGAAAACCAACTTGAATTTAAACTTATTACGTCTGAGAATATAAATCGAAATACTGAATTCATGTTGAATAATAATGTAAGATTTTCTCATTCAGAATAAATATTTTAAAACAAGTTGAATTATAAGAAAATATGCCCCGTAGAAAAATAAGTAACCGGAATATGTTTGCGAACATATTTTATATTGAAAATAAACTTTATTTCTTGTACATTTCATTTTTATATTCCACGCTTTTAAATTTATAGATGACACTTCGCTTTATCATAGTTAATATCTTTATATTTCTGTTTAGTTTTTAAAAACTGTCTATTCATTTGCCTTGATAAATCGAAACGAATGGAATAACCGTACAAGTACAGACAGGAAGAGTATCGCTCTAGTAATTCATTATACGTGGAAATTTGTATTCTTATAAATTATAACAAAGTAATAATTTTCTTAAGTATCCAAGTTTATATACATTCATTCGCAAAGTTACAAAATTAAGCTCAGAAAAGGAAGCCTTGTTGTAATTGATTCGTTTGAAATAACGTTAATAAGTAATTGTAATTACGAATATCGACGTGAATTAATTATTTACACACAATTGTCTACATCGAGGGTAAAAGGACGCCTAAATATCTAATCCCTGCGTCTAAATATCCAATAATCTAATCTAAACCAATGCGGTCAATTTATACCATTTCTATTTTAACAATATTTTAATAATAATAATAAACTTTTGAATAGAAACACCAATTCAATGAACACAAAATAAACTTTGAAAAATGTTCCTGATAGAATTTTGCCACGTTACCCTAGTAACGGATATCATATTAATAGTTACTAAGTTTTTGTATAGTAATTATGTGATTTTGCTACTAGCTGTTACTCGAAATTTCAGCTATGTGAATTTTAGCATAATAATTTTATTCAGTGTAAACGTGAGTACTAATTCTTTAGTGAACTATATTTACGCGGAAAGACATTTTTTTTCTATAATAAAAGTAGCCAAAGTTATTCTTTATAGCATCAGCTGTCAGTGAAAGTCACGTCACAATCGGTTCATACATTTCGAAGATTAGCCGCAACAAACAGACCTACAGACGGGCGAGAGTATACAAAAAAATATATTTGTTATACGCAATGTATACATTTTTCATATCTATATATTTAAAAGATGTTATTTTGACACATAAAACAAATTATTCAATTGTATTTATTTGTACAGATATCATAATTACATATTATAAAACAAAATCCTTCGCCGCATCTGTCTGTCGGACTGTTCGTGATTAACTCTGAAACTTCGGAGCGGATTTTCATGGTAATTCTAAATTATTACAGTTAATATACAATATGCTAAAACATCAATATTGAGTAGGTTGACAATAAATTATAAAATTCCAAAAAAAATTTTATCTAATACCTTTAAATGAGCAATTCTTGTATATTTTAATATTTGTATATATTCAGGATCTCGGAAACGGCGTCATCTATCTCCGTAAAACTTAGTATGTAGGTAGTTTCGGGGACGATAAATCGATCTAGTTAGATTTTATTCATAGAAAACTTTTTTAACTAAGATTTCAGGCAATGAAAAATATAGTTAGAATATGGGTAAATTTCACCGCCGCTGTCAAAACAAAACTAGCTCAAATGGTAAATGTTTTTTTTTTTGCAAATAAATAACTTTATTGTTACAATGATAAGCGAGATATCTTTTTTAAATATTTTTTATTTGAAAAAAATGCTAATTTTGTGAGGCAAACCTAACAGTTTATTTAAATTTAAGAAGTTTTTAAAAACCGAGCTAGGCTCGGTCACCCAGGTACTGCAACTTATCAAACTAGAATTATGGATCGCAAAAACTATCAAAAAGTAGATAAAAAAATTATGGGTTCTACATATGACCGCTGCCACCTAAACTAGGTAATCCTGTATCTCAGGTGGCAGCATTATGACACTATTTATGATCACGTTACACAACCGCAGTGGATAAATTGTTTTAAAAAGCTATACACAAAAACAAATGCATGTTAAAACAATCTAAATAAACGTACACTTAAGAATTAGTGTTAAATATATTGTATGTTAAATTTTGGTGTTTTCAGTAACAGATAAAGTGATTCACGACAAAGGTTTAGGTACATAATTTATCAAGATTTTTTTGTAGATTGATTGAGATATAACGATAATTGTTGGAAGTGCCGGCAAAAGTCAAGCCGCCTGGGTGCTTTTGTGAAAAACGCTGCCTGATCTTTTTGAAGTATAACAATACAATTAAAATAATAAACGACGCATATCAAGTAGCGGGAATTAGCTAGTAAATAATAACTTAATCAGTCAATTGTTTGAAGTATATTACAGTCGCAGGATAGCAGTTAGAGGTCAGAGTAAACACGCTACTTTTTTATTACGTCTTTTCTATTTTAATATTAGAGAATTTAAAAATCTTGTTTAACCTTTACTATCTTTATTGAATTTATTGTAACATTGTGTTAATTTACATTAACTTTAACGAGTTCCTTCGAAAAAGCAAGCTGCGTTTTTAACAAAATATATAAATAAATGGTCTCTGATTTCTTTTTATATTCTTATTATTTTATAATTGTACGTGTAGAATTCTAAGGCACGTAATTTTAATGCACCTTAAGATTCAATAAATACGATAACAAATCGCGTGTACTTTAATAACACTCATCTATACGATGAACAAGACCATAAAATAAGCATTTTATTTAAGAGTAAGAATATCTTTAAATTAAATTATTATTTCGGTCCTTTATTTTTTTTATATCATATAAGAGGCAAACGAACTGCGGGTCACCTGTTATCCATAGACACTAGCAAACTAAGAGGAGTCGCAAGTACGTTGCCAGCCTGTGTTTGGAGAAATGGAGAGAAAGGGAGAGGGAAAAAGAGAGGAGAGACGAGGGGAGATGGGTCTCCGATGTTCTCACTGACCGAAGGAAACACAACAATGCAAGCACTGTTACTTCACGTCGGTTGGTCTGTGAGAGGGTGGTGCTACCCCGGGCGAGCCGACCCATTCATAATGAAACCAATATTAGCTTCAGTGTGGCTCTACCACCCACGACTCTTGTAGAAAGCATAATTCAAAAACTTTTAAGACGAGATGTCTATAAATATGTATTGTAGTTATGTCTATATATTCTAAAACAAAGTTAATGTATATATTTTCGTTTAATTTAAATAATTATTATTTAAAATCGTTTATAAGATAATCACAACCCTATTCTTTTATAACGCTTTCAGATATAGTTCTATTGCTTTTGCCGGTCATCTACTCATCTGTTTCATGGTTAACATCAGCCCCTCGTATCACCATCAGCATCATAAACCACTCGACTTTAACTTTTAACAAGTTATTTATTTATTTTTTAATAATATATTAAAACGGCATAACGTTCTCTTCAGTATAATGTTATCGTTACACTTATGTCATCTATAAATTTTAATTATTGTGTACACACTGTTATATCATATTTTTCCTACACAATTATCTTCAAAATACTTTATAATCAATCGATATCGAATGAATAATTAATTCTTATTCGTAGAGGCGAATGTAAATATAATTCGGGTTTATTAATATTGTTATAAATTCACATTAAAAAAATGAATTAAATCGGAAATAAATTACTATAAAATCATCGTGATATAATTTGTCAAAAATATAATTTTGAAAATTAAAAATAAATAAGGTAGAATTTATCTTAAAAATTAAAGCACTATTTAGTAAATATGTGCAGACCTATAGATAATAATTAATTGAAAATACGACAAATCCAGTAACGGTGTATTATGGTAATATACAAGGTATAACAAGAAAAAAAAAACATTTTTAGAAAGAGTATTAAAAAGGAAAAAAATGTTAAAACATAAAGAGAAAAGGCAAGTAAAAACTGAAACATTCAATTTACAGTCATACAACGTGCTAGTGACACTGAATTTACATTTTCTACACACACCATCCAATATGGTTAGAAAAAAAATCATGAATAAGGAAAAAAGGGCAGTAAAAACCAGGCGCTCTCTCGCATGAACGCTATTGGTGCAATCCACTGCACCCGCGCTTCATTTCTGAACCCCTACTATATACATTATTTGCAGATGAATTTAATCACTGAATTTCAAAGTAATTATTTAGCAGTTAAATATAACATTCATAATAGTAATAATTATGAAAAAAATCCGAATTGATTTTATACATAATTAGCCTCTGCCCGCGACTTCGCGTGGAATAGTTATTTTGGGCTGACGCTACCACGCGGCGGACGCTCTCAACAGGAAAAAAAAATATTTACAAACATTCTTCATTAGTGCTCACCTCCTATTGGTCTTAGCGTGATGATATTATAGCCTATGACCTTCCTTGATAAATGAGCTATATAACACTGAAATATTTTTTTAATCCGACCAGTACTTCGTGAAATTACCCCCTACAACGTCACAAGCCCACAAACTCACAAATTTTACCTTTTTATAATATTAGTATAGATTAGTATTTTTAGCTCAATAAACTACACCTTCTGAGTCGCAGGCGTATTGATGATACCTTCTAATTTTTTTTATTCAAATCACATATAAAACGAGCCTCTAAATATCACAATACTGAATATTCGCTTTTTCTTAGGCAAAGGTAATTTATTTATTTTAGGTATAAAGTATAATTACTGAGTGTGAGTTTAAAGGTTTTATGTCAAATATTATACTATTGACTAACCATAATTAAGCCAAATAATATATGTACTTCATAAATACGCACTTAAAACATTGCAATAAATAAGAAAACAAAGTCCCATATGAATTGTTTCTGGCTTTGCAAATTCAATAATTATCTATATTATTAGAGTGCGTTTAGAAAGTTTGATGTGAAACACTTATAGGCGCTGGTAAATCTGTTCATTGGCGTGGCGAGTGTGTGAGACGTGACGACGCGATGCCATGCGCAAGTAACTGTGCACAATTTAACTTGCCGCACTGAGCTTGCAAACCTATAGTGTAATTTTCGAATTCGAGAATTTGAAATTCGTTCGATTCGAAGAGTGTCGATGTTTCGCATCTACCAAGCGCGGCATCCCGTGACGGCGCATTTTTTTTTTTTTTAATTAGACAAAATAGTCTGCCAAACTTATTGTTTAACGATTTATATTCATTATAAACGTATTCGCTGTGATATATAATTAAATACATTATCAGTTTATATTTACTAACAGACGTATTCAAACTACAAACTCACAGCGAAAAGTTTAGACTGATTATTACGACTTTCGAGCCCGTAGTAGGGGCAAGCATTTGTGTGCAATGCATAGTTGTGAAATAAATTGGTAGCGAGCGTGTATGCAAATGTAACGAGAACACATTTCGTGGATGCACGTAAATTTATATAAAGGTTATTCCGATTTCACTTCCCATTAGTATGAAAATAATGTTCTCAATATTCCGAAAATCAATACAGCTATGTACTTTTTTCTTTTTCTAAAAAAAAGAAAATTAAAATTGTGTATAATCAATGTTTTAATATAATATACTCTTTAAATATAACTGTAATATATGCAAAAACAATAGAAAAAACGTAGACTTCTATTATAAAATATCTATACATATAGTCTATTTAAGATCTGTTTAATCTCAACAAGAGTAAGGAATAACAGAATACTTGGACTTACTGCGCCCTGCATTTATTTATATAATAGATTTTTGGAATAAAAACTTCTTTAGGCACATTAAACGGTATTTTTTGGCAGGGGTTAAATTTATAATTTCGCATCATGACATGCTAGTAAACGTCACCAAGTATATTGCGTTTCCGCGGATTGCGTCAGCCTAACGACGCATAGAATAAGAGCCGTGTACAATTAATATTGATGGAGTTTTTGGCGGGATCTTAGTCTGTCATGTAGTGGATTTTATATTTTATTCATAATCTTGTGTTATTGGACTCTATATTTTGTAAATTTGGTGGTGTTTTACGTAATATAGTTAGTTTATTATGCATAAGTGAAGTGAATGAAAAATAATACCACGGAGCATGCAATTCTGAGATGCCACAAAAACTCCATGGAAGGTTCTAACAAGGGAACCACCATCTTGTTAGAATGTTGATTCCCACGACGCTTGTTGTTGAAATGGTCGTTCTACGCTTGTAATATTATTGACTACGTGACAATGGCAGTAATAATCTGAACGGTTGATTGCCAAAAATAAAGTAAAAAAAAAAAAAAAATTAATATTGATATTTTGTTTTGAGATTAGGCAGCCCATAATTTGTTTGATGAATTAATAAGCTGTATAAAAAAGTATATAATTATTATTCGTAATGCCAATAGATGTAAAAGAGAAATTAATGATATTAGTTTCAATTTACAAATTAAGAAATTTAAATAATTCATACTATGTATAAATTTCTTCTGCACGTGTGTATGTCACTGAACTCAGCCTAAACGGCTGGACCGTTTTGACCCGAGAATGTTTTACAATTGGACCGGGTAGGTGGCGCTGAGGTTTACTTTAGATTTTTTTTTCCTGGAACTGACTACGCTATTGACCTAGCAAGGTCTTTACAGCTTCACCGGACTACAAACTTTGGATTTTTTTTTTATTATCAAGGCAGGACGTTTTTTTTTTTTTGACCTGGAACGGTCTTTACAGCTTCATCGAACTATTGAGGCGAGCGCTGAAGGCACTCAGCCGATTTGGGATTTTTGGGCGACTAACTCAAGAGTGCACGACGGCGCACCTCGGCTTGCGCTGTCACCTGTTTTGTGCAAAAACTTGCGACCTATCTGAGCTACCCTAAGCTAAGCTACCTAGATATACGTATATGAGTTATTGCAATTACCAAGCATACATGCCTCAACAACTCCTATAATATGTAGGATAGGATAGGATATGGAAAAATAAGGGTAGAATTCGTTGTCGTTTATTTCTCTGAAAAAGAAAAACAGCGTGTAAGCGTTTAGGCGTGCACGTATGTATAGGTGATGTTGTAGCCGTGATCAGGACAACGTCCGCCCGGCCCGCTAGTAATTAATAATAAAAATTCAAACGAGAACAGACAGACAGAAGGACATGGCAAAGGACTTTGTTTGTAATTAATATGTAGTGAAATTAATATACCAGGATTATTTGACACTACATTGTGTGATAATAATGATTTTTGGAAACTAGTTTCTTTAATACATCAATTTAGTGGATTAGAAATAATAAGATCAACAATGAAGTTTTTAAATCTGACAAAAACTCTTTGAAAGTCTTGTTAGAACGCTGGAATTACCAGATGTCGCAGAATTTATAATAGGAAAACAGGGTTCATTTTCTAAATAAAGGAAGAAATCAATTTTAATAATGAGGAAGGACCCTTTAAATGAAAGAAGAACTTGAGTATTTATGCAATCAATAATACAATACTACAAATAACATAAATCCTTTCTATTAGTAATTTAACCAATGAACTAAATCTTAAATGTATAAAAGTCTACAATCAGATGTCCCAAGTAATTTGCTTAATTGCTTAGACCGCTTGACTTCAACATAGTTAATCTCAAAGCTTTCGCTAAATGAAGAAACTTAGAGGATAATAGTTAGCTGCAGGATTTGCATTTGACTGCTTTAATGTTCCGGTTTGCCTGAGTTTCAGTACAAATTATGTAGTACAAAAAATTCTACTAAAGCCCTTTAATTTACAAATAAATATAAATTGTTTAACGTAATTAAGAACAGTATCGATCTGTTTTATTAAAGTTCATATTTTACACAATTATACATTAGAAAACTATTTAGGTCTAAGAATTATTTTTTTCCAAGCAAGCCTTAAACAAACAAGTTATAGACAATAATATGAGTTTTACTTATAAGAATTTTATTACATTACAATCACTTATCTACACGTGTAATATACATTCAATGTGTATATTTAGTTTGCGTATAAAATTATTCCCACTTGAAATTCAAAACATTGCTGGAAAAATAAATCCATCATTTGAGTAGCTGATTATTTAACCAATTTTATCTGAACAATAATTAATATGTAACCGAAATATTATTGTCTTGTTTATTAATAAATAGAAATAAAACAATATATACCACTGTTGCCGATTCCTTACACAAATATAACCGCTTCGACGAACAGATAAATGGAGCATTCGCCTTATAGTTATTGGGATAATACGGGCATGAAATTATGTGGATCTCGTTGAGAGCTCATGATAACTTTATATCTTGTATATATTTATAAATTTATGATACAAATGTATAGTTCTGCAATAATTATTTATTTAGTGACATTATTTCCATCTGAATTTGACAAACTCACTGATAAAACTCGTTCTAATGGTGAGCTATTTAATTAGTAGTCTCGTAATTGAAGAAGAGGAATTCTGTATGATGGATTATATGCTCAGTGTCTGAGTGTTTGATACCTATTTATATATGTATCAGTAATAGTCTTTTAGTTGCTATAATAATTGACTATTACAGTATTTCGAAATAAAAAAAAAGAAATCTGCGAAGTACGACACAAATATAATTTACCTTGGTGGAAAATATATCTTTTTTAATACTTGACCATTTAGACCGCAACTTGAACCGCAAACTAATAGTAATGTTACAGTGAGGCTTTTTATCAGTTTTTTTAATCTATTGCATATCAATATACAGTATCTAATTGGCACATTTTTTATAGTTAATCGTAGTGTTTGTAAAACTGTTCCTTCAATCATACTATTAATTCATATAATCTTACTTCTGTAACTAAGAAAATCCAAATAACATTACACCATCGGTTTGTCTCCTTTGGCAAAAATAATGAAGAAAAAGCTAAAACTGAAAACTGTCTGTATTTTGACTAAATTCTTGTTTTTGTTTTCCTTTTTGATAATTTCTCTTATTATATTATATTACTATATAAGGTATACTTTAATCACTTTCTCTGTTCCTGATGACTCATATGAGTAGATAAATTTTAAAATAGTGTGTCCTGTTAAAATGCCAATAGTAAACATAAAATAGCCCATAAGAATGCGTCATGGGCAGCCTCCTGCTCCCAGGGAGATAGAGTGTAAGAGACGGGAGTTGCGGGAGGGGGCGGTAGAGCGGTGGATGCAGGACCTGGCGGACGCGCGCTACGGAACGTACACGGTCGACGCCGTCCGCTCGGTCCTGCGAGAGTGGCTTGGGAGGGAGTGGGGCTCCCTGACGTTCAGGATGGTGCAGGTACTCACCGGACACGGCTGTTTCGGGTGGTACCTGCACCAGATCGCTCGTAGGCAGCCGACCACCGCCTGCCATGAGTGCGGTGCTGAGGAGGATACCGCGCAGCACACTCTCTGTGAATGTGTTGCGTGGGAGGTGGAGCGCCGCACTCTGGCATACCTTCACACACTCCCGATACTCTCTTCCTGGTACACACACAGAAGGAGAAAAAAGCCCTGATAAAAAAGGGCTACGGGACAGGGGAAGGATCGCGCGTTCTGACAGTCCATGAATCCCAGGGGCTGACCTTCAAATCGGTGGTGATCCTGCAAATAAAGAGCAGAAGGGTACAAATCCACGATAGCGTTTCACATACATAGTGGCAATATCTAGGCACACCGACATCTATGTCTACTATACCGTCGTGACTGACGACGCGATAAGTAGGTTCATTCGACGGACCGTGGACGCTCCGGCACGGGATATTGTGGATTACAACCTAAAAATGTCCATAAAAAATTGAAATGCAAGCGTATAAAAACAATAACATTACTAAGCCAAAAATAGGTAATGATAATTGAACAGTTAATCTATACTAATATTATAAAGAGGTAATGTTTGTGAGTTTGTGACGTTCTGACGTTGTGATGTTGTAGCATTGTAGGGGGTAATCTCAGGAACTTCTAGTCCGATTTGAATAATTCTTTTTTATATAGCTCAATTTTATATAGCTCATTCATTGAGAATGGTTATAGGCTATATATCATCATGCTAAAAGCAATGGGAACGAAGCACAGATGAAAAATGTTTCAAAATCGGGATGTTTTTCCTTTTGAGAACTGCTCCGTGTTAGTGCATCTATTCCACGCGAACAAAGTCGCGTGCAGAGGCTAGTATTTAATAAATTACTAATAAAAAAAAATACGCTCACGGATACGATTTTTACGTATACAAAATACTACATGTAAGCAAAAAAAGGTGCGGACCAATAGTATGCAGAATAGAATAACAATAATAAAAAAAACAGCTGGATCACCTGATGTTAAGTGATCATCACCGTCCACAGACACCAGCAACACCAGTGGAGTCGCAAGTGTGTTGCCAGCCTATGTTGGTGGGGAAAGAGCTGATCAATGAACGAGGCAATGGCGAAAGCGGGGTGGTAGGGTTTTACAGCCTGACTGGGTCGCAACCACCATGTATATGGCAAAAAAGCCCGTCATAGTGACTCGCTTCTGCGCGTCGCGTTTCGGGATCAGCCTGTGCTTATCCAGTACCGGGTAACTTTCGTCATTATGGCCGGCACGATAGCGGCGACCGGCGATGGATAATCTGTCTCTCGGTGGTTGCCGAAGTTTTTGGATTGTACTATGCTTAACATCAGGCATAGTGCAGTCACTATTTCGTGCTTCAATAAAAAATACTATAAAGAAATTACGGCGAATCGATACTATGAGATTTCTTTGTTAGAATGTTTTAAAACTAAGCAGATTACAACAAACATTAAAAAACTTTAAAAGACATAAAAACGTCGTCATTATTTCTTTTTCCTTCAGGATTTACTTTAGTTATAACTTTCTTTTAGTTTTCTATATTTATATAGTAAAATAATGTCATATTTTTAAACCTCGGGTGAGATCTGTCAATACAGTAATCTGCATCGAAAATTTTCCTTGCAACAGTCTACTGTGGTAGTCACAAGGGACTCATAGCGTGCATGTGCGTGTTGTAGCTATCGTAAAAGTCAGTATTTATCTGCAGTAATGAATATTGAATATTAAACCGCTTGAAGCAAGAAATAATTGTATTAAAATGATATATTTTACAATAAACACCAGATAACTTTAATATTAGAGTCTCATCAAATACTTAATATACATATTTTCATATTAATTATATGTGTTACGTGTAATATCGCAAAGTAAACAATGAATATAATCAACGTCGTCGTAAGTTATACAAAATGGGTGTTGATAATGAAGCACGTTAATTAAAATCCGTACATATTATAAAGTTAAGCCGTCGCGACGTACTGACATCGACGTAATTACACTAACGGGATATATAATACTTGCAAATGTTACACTTGGCAGTTAACACTGAATACAGACATTTCAACTTAAATTGTAGAATAGTCAAGACCAAATAAATATCAAGCTTCGATTTATTTACCTAAATATGTATTGTTCTAGCTGTCCCTATTCATGTCTAAAATAAATTGTTTTAATCATATCCCTCTGTACGAACAATAGCATAATCCATTTATTAAGTATGTATACTACCGGGCAAGAGAAGTGGAGCGCCTCTGCCATTTTTTACTATATTAAGTTTTATATATATTCGGAATCAGGACGAAAGGTGCATCTAATAACATTTCTTTGTTCACTTATGAGTGACACTTAACCAAGAAATGAATACGATGTACTTCATTAAAGGCGGCAGGACAACAAAATTTACCACTTTTCTCCGACTTACATATGTTTGTGTAAGTTGCTCCCATTTTTCCTTAAGGCCACAATGTATGACTTTCCATTTTAATATATATAATTTTAGTATTCTTTTAGTGTACTATAATATATTAAAGATTAACATTAACGTCATAAAATACCACCAACGCCATCACAAAGAGCGATATACCTTGACGATAATAAAGAAACTAATAGGACGGAGATAATTAAAAGAGAAAACTTTCTCTATTATATTCTAAAACCTTTTTTGTAGTTAGCAATTGTTTCTTAACTAACAGTGCATAAAAGCACGATGCTAATGTTTAGACACTTATTGAATATAATCCAACGTTCAGATAAAAAAAGAAATCTGTTGTTTAATACGGTTCTATTATCATTTAACAATAAAGTGATAAGACTATGATGCTACCCAGAATCCCTATGCTTTCACGGTTCAGACAGTTTTAATTAATATTAACTCATAACCAGGTCTCGGTAGTCAATTCCACGAAAATTTGATACATTTTAATCTGTATTGTCATCAGCTTTGAATTTACATAATATTCGACGCACGTTATTATTTCGCAAGAAATTTTAAGCAAAAGAGACACGACCGACAAGGGATTTAATTTATAGCGACATCAGGATTTTGACAATCATTTCTTATTGTTAGAAAACTGACGGGCTCGGCGGACGTTGTCCTACCTTGATAATAAAAAAAACTTTATCAAATAATATACCTAAACCTTCCTCATGAATCACGCTATCTACTGTTAAGTAAAGAAGAGTAAAATAAAGGATGTCAAA
This sequence comes from Antheraea mylitta, assembly GCA_014332785.1. Classification (NCBI taxonomy): domain Eukaryota; kingdom Metazoa; phylum Arthropoda; class Insecta; order Lepidoptera; family Saturniidae; genus Antheraea; species Antheraea mylitta. Next base: position 2,887,982 of record JACEII010000020.1, read on the forward strand.
ATGTCTTTTTCATTTACATGTGTGTATATGTTGTGTAAAATTCAAGCAGTAGTGTGAGTAATGTATATTTTCATTACTTTAATATATTTGTAAAGCATTTTATATTAAAACAATAGCTTTGTGCACTTCTACTACGTATAAACTTTAAAATATGCTAAATTTCAAGTTCATCCGTTCGCGCAATTCGCTTAAAAAGGGGTACAAAGTTTTAGCTTCACTTATAAATATATAAGATAATTCGATTCGATTCGATTAATATTAATATAACGGGAAACATATCTTGAGACATATATCGATAGTACTAGAATTATGCAATATAACAATTAACAAATGATAATGATAACCAGAGATGACTCAATTTCCCATAGAAATAATATATATAAAAAAAATATCTTTGTGCACTTCTCCTCCGTATAAACTTTAACTATTCTAAATTTCAAGTTCATCCGTTTGCGCAATTCGCTTAAAAAGGGGTACAAAGTTTTAGCATCACGAATATCAGATAATTTGAATCGATTAATATTAAGATAACGGTAAACATATCTTGAGATATGTCGATAATACTAGAATTATGCAATATAATAATTAACAAATGATAATGATAACCAGAGGTAACTCAATTTCCTATAGAAGTAACTCTCTTTTTAAATACTTCACTTCTGATTCTGACTTATTTGGCGTAAAATAATGGATTTTGGTATGCATGAATGTTATTTAAAAATCTTCTGTTATATTACCAAGCTTTTCATCGGTATTTCAAAGTTTACAAAGCTTCTATATGTTATCTAGTTCACTGACGCCGTAAGTAGCGCGTATACAGCTTACGTTGCTTCGAGAAAGCTTCTTTAAAGATTTTCGACCTTTCTCTTAAAGTATAGAGGGATCAAAACACAAGCACATGAAGGCAGGTAAAGCTTTCTACGAAGTTTAACTCAAATCGAAACATCGGTTAGCAAAGTATAGGTTTAAGGTTGTACCTGTTTATCTTATTCGATTTATTTTGCGTAGTTCAATGACCTCTTTTTTTTTATTATATCGATTATAACTTGCCAGCAATAATTACACATTTAACATTCTATTATCTATACATATAATAAAATGTTAATTTAATGTGTCTGACTTTTTCGATTTTAGAGAAAAAAATTGTTGCAGGTGTATAGGAATAAGTAATAGAATACATTTCAATCATTTTTAAAAATGTCTGTCTGTCTGTTTGTATGAACACGCATCACTGCTAAAGTACCGAATTCACAATAAACCCTAGGCAAATCGTAAAGCATATCCTCAGGAGTAACTTAGTCTTTGTTTTATTAGAAACAGTCTACTCTATTAAAAGTTATTGTAGTTTGAAGACGACGCGGCGTAAGTACGGGAGAAATGTCCACGAGTAAATGGACTTAATACATTCAGATGACTTTATTAATCACTGTTTTTTACATAAGCTTCCACGCAAACGAAGTTGCTGGCACAGCTTGTAGCTAATATTATAGATGTGAATATTTGTTTGTTTATTTGCATGTTAGACTCTCAACCTTAAGAACTCAGTAAGTAACTCTGTAGGTGGTAGAGCCCCGCTGAAGCTATTTTTGGTTTCAGCATGAATGGGTCGACTCCGCCGGGGTAGTATCACCCCTCTCACGATAACCGACGTGAAATAGCAGTGCTTGCATTGTTGTGTTTCGTTCGGTCAGTGAGAGAGCCGGGGGCCCACTTCCCTTCCTCTTTCCTGCTTTCCCTTTCCTTCCCCTCCCCCTTCAACCATATACAGGCTGGCAACGCACTTGCGATTTTTTTTTTTCTCGAACTGACTACGCTATTGACCTGGCAAGGTCTTTACAGCTTCACCGGACTACTAAGGCGAGCGCTTAAGGCACTCAGCCGATTTTATTTTTGGTAACTAGCTCAAGGGTGCACGGCACACCTCGGCTTGGCCGTTACCTTGAAAAACCCGAACTGACCTAGCTAAACTATGCTAAGCTATACATGTATCCATTCTTGGATCATGCAATTAAAATTGCATGATACAAGAACACAACATGTAATTCGAAGTGAGGTAAACTAAATCTACTCGATTCAGTTCGATAAGGGAAAAAATCTTTCACAAAATAACCCTTCCACAAGTGTGTTAGATGCGTGTCTGAATAACTATGTATGTGTAAAATCGATGTGGGTGAGTACTGTATCACGAGACAATATTTTTGCAATTACCCGGGTAATTACGGACAAAAATACTGCCAGGATTACGCGAACAAATAGTGTGCGGGTAATAAAACGAGAGCTCTCTGCCTGTGACGCACGAGACAGAGAGTCGCGATGTGGCCGGCCACAGAAAATTTAAAGAGATCTAATTTACAGTTTAAGCGAACGACGCCGGCGTCGGGATCTAAAAATAGACTAGTGTTATTATTACTTAACGGTTTTTTAAGGGGAAGAGAGACGTAAACATACGAGTTTACTCTTTCTTATATTGAAAATTATTATTATTTCGCGACGGCGGCACGGGCCAACCGCTGTATCGTTGCCGCAATGGCGGGAAACTTCGCGATCGCGCGAATGGGGCCCTGTTTGGGGTCGTTCGCGACCTCATCGTAGGCTGAGATCTCGGAGATCTCATGGAAGACTAATAACTGGGCGGACCAGTCCATGCCGGAGAGGGAAACAGCGGGGTCAGCCTGTGAAGGCTTCGCCACCTGGAGTCGAGGATCGACTCGTGCTGCGATCTGCGGCGACCACGGGGCCTGAGGGGCCCGCGCGGGGAGAGGGGCTGCGTTAGGCGCAGGAGCGGACGCTGCCGGCGCGCGTGACGCGCGCGGCAGGCTCGGAAATGCCTGTCGAGAGTCGAGAGGCGGGGGGCGGGGGCGGGTAGACGCCGCAGGCGCCCTGGAGGGCGAAACCTGCCTCGCGTATCGGGGCTGTCTTGTACGCGAGGCGCGGGGACAACCGAGATAATTCGCGGTATGACCCACGCCGTGGCACAAGACGCAACTCGGAGGATCGGGCGAGTCTTTGGTGCGCGAACACTTCGAAGTGGAGTGCTCGCCTAGGCACTTAACGCACCTGGGCTTCAGGTAGCAGTTAAGTGCGGAGTGTCCGTATTCCTGACAGTTGTGACACTGCGAGGGTACGGACGTCTTACGCGGCGGCTCAACGGTGACGCCGGAGAGGCCGCAGAGGGTCGAGATATTGAAGATTTTTTTGCCCTCGACATTGCGCTCGAGAATAACGAGCACCATATCGTAGGGCGTACGATTGCGCACAGAACGCATGCGGTGGACTTCACGGACCGGGAACCTCTGTTCCCTGAGGTCTTCGTGGATATCATCCACGGAAATCTGGGCTGGGACTCGACGTATTACTACGCGTAACATGCGCTCTTCTTCGAGCGCATATGTGAAGAATGCGATCTTTTTAGCACGCAGAAGGCGTGTAAGATCACGATGGGCGTCGGAGGAATTAACCTTTACCTGAATACCCGTACGGGTACTCGTGGCAGAGGCTATGGGGATCTCGGCCTCCTTCAGGAGGTCGGAGATGTCGAGCCAGGTTACTTTACGTTACCAGGTTAGGTTACTTTCGTGCCACGGACGTTCACGATTTTCGAGGGCAGAGGGCCCTCGGAGTCTGAGGCAGAGGCAGAGTTGGCGCGCTTCTTGCGCGGTTTGGACTTGCGGGAGACGACGGTGAAGCCGTCGTTCCCGGCAGGGGGGTCTTGCTCCATGTCGGAGCCTTCCTCATCCGAGGAACGATAAGAGGTCGGGGCAGGGAGGGTACTCCCGGAGGACTGAAGGTCCTCCTGCAGGAGTGCCGCGAAAGAATTCCCCTCGAGGTTTCCTTTCGTGGCGGAGACGAGCGTGGGCTCTGGACCGCCCCTGAAGTAGTCCTCCATCTGAGTACAAAACCGGTCATACTCAGTGATGACGTCGGGACAGAATTTGGATATGAACTTCCGAAAGCGCGCAGACTCGCGCTGTTCGGAAGTGAGGTGGGCCATATCGGAGGCTGAGGAGGGGTGCGGGGCGGGGGAAGACATGTAAAACCTCCCTGCCAGAGGGGCAGGGGGGCGCGCCTTTTTGAATTTAACGGACTCCGGAGTCCGGGCCAAAAGGAAACTGTGGGCGAAGTGCAATGCCTCACAGGGGACCTACAGTGCCTAGGGGGAGGCCCTAACACTTCTTTCTTCGGCTGCCCGGCGACACGGTGCTCGAACCACGAAGCGCTGGACTCCCTGGAACGCGAACCGGCGACACGCAGCACACGGAGACACGCAGGACGCACTGAAAAGTGCGATTATAATTGCACCGAAAAGTGCAGTTTGCTGCGTTCTGAAAAGAACGCCTTTCGATTGACTCCTTTGAACGTCGCAAAGAAACGTGATAATAAAAACGTACCGAGACACCGATCTTCCGTCGTGAATTTACGAACGCGTAAACACGTCGCGATAACTGAACGAAAAATCGAACGAGAACTCGAATAAAAATTCCACAACGGAAGAGCACTGCGCACGCGTCCGAACCCCACGGAAGCGAGAATCGGACTCTCTCCAACGCACTTGCGACGTCCCTGATGTCGCTAGTGTCTATGGACGGTGATGATCACTTAACATCACGTGACCCACCAGTTCGTTTGCCTCCTTTGATATAAAAAAAAAAAACAAAAAAACTCAACCGATTGTCACATTTTGGATACAGGTTTTCAGGTACCGAAAAGGACATCGGGTATTTTTCATTCAGAACAAAAATAATTTTCTCTAGAGATAGGTCAAATATAGAGAGATGGAGAGCAAAAGGTAGTATATCTTAATTCATCAAATAGCTGTGTACGTAAACTTATTATATATACTAATATTATAAAGAGATAAAATTTATGAGTTTGTTAATTTGTGAGTTTGTAACGTTGTAGGAAAACCTCAGGAAATACCGATGCGATTAAAAAAAAATATTTCAGTGTTACATAGCTCATTTATCGAGGAAGATTATAGGGTAGATATACACCATCACGCTAAGACAAATAAGAGCGGAGCAACAATGAAAAATTTTTTAAAATCGGGTTTTTTTCCTCTTGAGACCTTCCGCTACGTGATAGCGTTAAGCTCAAAGCTATTCCACGTGGACGAAGTCGCGGGCAGAAGTTTGCAGTCAATAATATCAAAGTATTTGTCCTTTCTATTTTGGGAACAAAAATATTTTGTAATTTTATAATTTCATCTTACTCTGTTTACAGAAAACTCTAATTCAATCGGAATTACAACTTTTGCTGTGTTTATTTATTATGATTAACATAAATATAGGTATATATTAATTATTTATGTTGTTGTTTTGTATTTATTTATTTATTATTGTATTTATGTATGTATTCGTTTTTTAGCAGTATTATAGTGTTAGTTCATTTTTTTTAATCTGAACTGCTCATGATAAATTAACAGCATTAATCTCGCTAGTGTATGAACTGAGAAGGTCAATAAAGTATTCATTCCTTTAATTATTTCATCTAGTAATATGATTTTTTTTCCAGCACGAGTTATGAATTTTAAATATGATTTAAAGTTAACTACTTATAATAACCTGTAATATATTTTCGTACAAGTATTTTTAAAACATTCAAAGTTATGTATTGATATTCACACAACTTTAAATAAAGTTGGACTTTTTACTTAGCACTAATATTGGTCCACAGCTATATTTGAAACGTTTAACTTTGCTGTAATATAAAAAAGAAAACAACTATTCTGTTACAAAGTAGATTAATCATATTATTAAGCGTGTTTAGAAAAATAGGATATTTCAAACAGTATTTATAAAAGAATAATTAAACTTTTCTGGAAGAAAAACAATGTTTCACTGCTTTTGTTATTTTCTTTGTAATATGAATACTTACCACGTATTTTACTAATACTGAATTGTTTGTTAGCATATTTATATTAAATTAGCTGATAGTTGCGACTTCGTCTGTGTTTTTTACTATCGTAAAGTATATCTTATATAGAGAGGAACATTAGCATTAACACGATAAAAAAATATATCGCTGATTTTCTTAAAATGAATCTATAGTTATAATTATTTTTTTAGACAAGGATAAGTGTCTAAATCTGAAATATCATAATCTATCCACTAATTTTGAGTAATACATGCATAATGACGATCTTCTATTATTTATATATATATTACAAATAGTTATGCGGTCTATAGGACATGGGATTACGACACGTTCTCACGAAAACGCCGTGTAAGCAGCATAATTCTCGCTAACGTTCGTATAACTCATGAAAACTAGAAATTTACATGCTTAGTTTAAGCAAAATTTATAAGCAGTCGTTCTAGACAGGCCACTCATTTAAGAATTAATTAAATGTATATATTTTTTTATATCATAGGAGGCAAACGAATGTTTAGTATTTAGTGAACGTTAAGTGATCACCACCGTCCATAGACACCAATAACACCAGAGGAGTTGGAAGTGCGTTGCCAGTTTGTGTTAGTTGGGAAGAAGGAGAGAAAGGGAGACGGAGAGGTGGGCCTCCGGTGCTCTCACTGACCGAACGTAACGCAACAATGCATCACTGTTACTTCACGGCGGTTTTCTGTGAGAGGGTCGTACTACCCCAGGCGAGCCGACCCAGTCATACTGAAACTTCAGCGTGTCTCTAATTAATTTAAAAAGATGTAAACTAGAATCGCTCCCATAATCTTGACTACTGCAATGCTCCTCAACAGTTTTATTAAATGGTATACAGAATGCAAGAAAAAATGAATATTTTTATTATTTTATTCCACAGCTTTTCAATATTCTAACGAAAAATGATTTCATATCAAACACACCTGTCGGCGAGATAATACAATAAAGGCAAATCGAATAAGATGTTCCACTTCATTTCCGACGTAGAGACAAAATAATGCTTCATAAAAGCAAAAAGAATATTCGTTCGAGATTATTACTCTCTATTACAGATACATTTTCTTTTTTGCAGAAAGATTTTAATGCAATATTTCATGATATTATTTATTTATTATACATATACTATTCCTTTGTTCGTAAATTATGCGTTTATTTGAGCGTTACTGTAATTACAATAAAAATTGGTTATTTTATAATAAAATATATATTTTTTTTTATTTTCCATTAAGATTCTTATAGCTGACATATTAATACGATACTGTAAATGAATAAATTAATGTAAAGATATTTATACAATAATTAAATTAAATTTATGTTTAGTACGTATTAGTTAAAAGAAACCATTTACGAATTAAACCTAACCTAACCTTAATGACAAATAGGATTTGTAATAATCGTTTTGCAGTCAACTATTAATTTATTTCTAAATTAGCCAATTTAAAACAAAATTTTAAATAAATATGCCGTCACTTGTCACGACATAACCTTTATAATGTTGTTAAACGCTTACCTTTGTATTACATTGTTGGATACAAGTGTATAAGACATTTATGTTTAGTTAAAGTCTACAGAGAATCTCTTGAAATGTCTACTACTATTCTCTTATTTTTGTATAAGTTCGATACTTTATGATGTACGAGGTTGTTGATTGAAATTTAGGAGAATATAAAGAATACATAGGCGCTATAAAAACAAGAAGTTATTACTAGTCTCCTGCATTGTTTACGAAATCCACTTTAATCATAATTCCCGTAGATTGAACGGGCATCTCTACCGGAGTCGATCGTTATCTTTATTAATACCATAATCCCTCCCTAGAATTTCCGCTCATTCAATTGGTTACTGGGTGTCGTATTACGTAACAGAATCTTTAATATCATCAGCAGTAGCTTCTATATTGGGTAACTGGTCGGTCAAACTAACAACATTTGTTTGACTGATAGCCTGACTAATGTATGAATGAAAAATATGCTGGTGTTTTTTTTGGTGGGATTTTAGTTTGTCATGTAGTGGATTTTATATTTTATTCATATCTTGTGTTATATGACTCTATATTTTATACATTTGGTGTTGTTTTACGTGATATAGTTAGTTTATTGTGCATAAGTGAAGTGAATGGAATATAGTACCACGGTGCATGAAATTCTGAGATGCCACAAAAACTCCCTGGAAGGTTTTAACAAGGAATCCACTAGCTTGTTAGAGTATTGATTCACACGACGATTAATAAATGATCGTACCATGCTTGTAATATTATTGACAACGTAGGCAGTAATAATCTGAAAGACTGATTGCCAAAAATAAAGTTAAAAAAAAATATGCTGGTGACAAAGAACTTGAATCTAAGAAAAAAAATCGTGGCAGTTTATTTAATTTAATTTAATTAGCAGTAGTACCTATTGTATAGTATTCATTGCGTAATAATGCTATTCGATACTCAATTAACAACAACACTAAAGCTATTTTCATATGAATATAGACACGAATATTGTAAAATGAATATATTATTGTCTAGATCCAAGATCTAACGTCTCTCTGCCCTTCACAAGATAATTAATTGTAAATAGGACCTGAGATAAATTGTTGAGGCAATTCTTACTAAAAACAAACAGTAATCGTGTTCCAAAACTGTTTCACTTATCAAATTGCTCTTAAAATATATGTTGCGTCAAATGTATGTGTAAAGTAAGAAAGCAGAAAGATGAAAAGAAAATGAAACGAAATCTTTCTATTAGTGTACGACCAAGTAATTAAATGAAATGGCAACTGAACGAATAAACGTCAATCTGTTAATATTTTTAAAGATACTCACCCCCACTCAGATATATTAACTTAATATGGAGATTTATTAACTCATTTTTTACACTTTTCTGTTTCTGATTTTTGAAATACTTTCTTGCATACAAAGTTTGTCTTGACCATTAAAATCACAAGAAGAAAAGAATTCGCCAACCGTGTGCTCCTCTTCTGAAGGGATGCGCTTACATATTATTTTTTTATTGAAGCACGACAAAGTGACTGCACTATGCCTGATGGTAAGCATAGTACAATCCAAAAACATCGACAACCACCGAGAGACAGATTATCCATCGCCGATCGCCGCTGTCATGCCGGCCATAATGACGAAAGTCACCCGGTACCGGATATGCACAGGCTGATCCCGAAACGCGACGCGCAGAAGCGAATCACTATGACGGGCTTTTTCGCCATATACATGGTGGTTGCGACCTAGTCGGGCTGTAAAACCCTACCACCCCGCTGTCGCCATTGCCTCGTTCGTTATTCAGCAGGGTGTACCACGTGCAGGTGAGGTTGGCTTGGATGTCTCAAGTCTTAAGATGTTACTCGACACCCCTTACACCCCAGTATCTATGATTTAAACAGTGCACGAAATTCCATGTGATAAATGAGTGATATTAACTTTATATGATTAGCTATGACAATGAAATGACTAAATCTGATTAAGATTGTCACGATGCATGTAGTGTTAAGTATCTTTAGTCTGCTATTTCACGTAAATATGGTCACTGGTACTAACATATAAAGGTTAGATTTATGTTTAATTTTATTTCAATTTTTTAACTAATTTAAATTGTAAACAATTTTCCTTTATTATATTGATTAAAATTTAACGGAATATACAAAAAGCACTTTCTGTCAATTTCATTTACTTCATTAATCATTTTGTATTAGTTCAATTTTTAAATTACCACTAACCAGACTTTTTTATCTAGCTAGAAGAAAATAGCTTACAACATATAGTTCCCTAGTGTACGAACGAGAATGTTCAATAAAGTATGCATTTATTCATTTAATTACTTCACAGAGTAATATGAAAATTGATGCAGCACGAGTTATGAATTTTAAATTTGTTTTAAAATTAAACTCCTTAACATAGTCAATATTAATAACAACATATTTATTCAAACAAGTTTTTCGAAAACATAAAAAGTTATGTAAAGAATAAAAAAAAATTTAGAATTAGAAACAAAGTTAGTTTAACGAAGTATAGTAAGGTTTCATTTTACCAAATGGTAAAAAAAAGCATTCTAAAGCCTGACTTTAATATAAACTCTTAATTAAAAAAATCAACTTTCCTATGTCTATTCTGACCCAGAATCAAACATTTATTGCTTTTTTATCACCGCGTTAAAGATTTGTAGATATACCAGATTTTCCCCTGATAAAGAATGCATACTTTTTCGAAATCGACGATTAAAAAAATACATAACACAAAGTGTTGTTATTTCTTTTAATAAATTAAGTTTCTTTTAAACATAAATTAAGCGATATTAAATTAGAGCGAATACATCCCGCATCCTAACTACGATAGCTGAAATGGCTAAATATCCGATTCAATATTGCAAATTCAGATTACGTTCTAGTAATAACGAAGCCTTGGGAAAGCAATATCATTACTGCCTCTGTACACGTAATATCACATTTGTGAAGAAATTTGTAAGAAAGAGTGGGCATTTTAATTTACATTATGCCTAGACCCAGAATTATAATTTGCGAATTTGTAATCACTAAAGAAATCATTCATAATAACGGTATATTATTATGAAATACAAAATAAAACAGAAGTTTGCTCATAAACTCAACTGATATTTTATCAAAAAAATGGATCAAAAGATACACGCTACGTTTAAAAAGTAGACTGACACTCATGAGTGACTTAAGGAACACAATTGTATATAAGTTTTTAGCGACAGATTTACAACTAGTGTTGTAAAGTAGTAGATAAGCCGCTAAGAAAAGGCTTAATCTGTCTTTTACAGCTCGCAACATAAATTGTAATTCAGTTTTTAATATGGTATAAAATTATATTTATACCTGACTGACAACGGTGACCATGACGGTAACTCCATATTTTAGAACAAAACTGTGGCAGTTCCACCTGACTAAATAGGTGTAAGGTATCGAATAACATCATAAAACTTGATACACCCAAGCCAACCTCACCTGCACGTGGTGCACCCTGCTAAATAACGAACGAGGCAATGGCGAAAGCGAGGTGGTAGGGTTTTACAGCCCGACTGGGTCGCAACCACCACGTATATGGCAAAAAAGCCTGTAAACTATTACGCTTCTGCGCGTCGCGTTTCGGGATCAGCCTGTGCATATCCAGCTTGTTGCAGGCCGGCATGATAGTGGCGACCGGCGATGGATAGTGTATCACTCGATGGTCGCTATTGTTTTTGGATTGTACTGTGCTTACCATCAGGCATAGTGCAGTCATTTTGCCGTGCCAATAAAAAAAAGACGGAGTTACATGAAATAATTAGATCAATTCATTCTGATTTGCTTTGTTAGTAGTGATCGTGAATTGTGGAGGAACATAAATATTATATAACGACGTAATTTTCGTATATAGTACCAGTTTCCATCAGGTCAAGTGGAATAGAAAGAAATTATTATCTCATCTATGGTAAACTTAACAATCGCAGTTATTGCGTACTTACGGATGTCAGATTTTAAGAGCGATTGGTACAATACATAAATATATATCATAATCTACGTTTGTGATAGTGAAACAATTGAAGATTGACAGTGACGAAAAGCTTGCAGACTGGCATAACCTGCGACATGTGGCAATGGATTAGAGACTTTTAGGCGTTGGTCTTAGTTATCTAATTGCAATGTGTTTGATTTATGCATAACACTGTCATTACCATAAGATATTGGACAGTTAGTTAAGGCAGTCGTGCATTGAAAAAAATAAACATCTTAGCCATGATCGATTCAATAATGAAAGATTCAGTAAACAAAAAATCATTAACGATATTAAAATCTTGAAGAAATTACTATTAGAAATCTAATACCGTCTCACATCTACTTAAACGATATTAAAGTATCAATCTTGTATAATCTCTACACAAGTTTAATAAATATGATGAGCAAACACCCCAAAGTCGGGGCTTATAAAAATCCCCTGCGTTAATATAACTAAGAGTGATTGAGCGGCGAGTAGAGCGCGGGTCGTGGTAGGGGACCTCATCATTTTAAGGAAACTGCATGTCACTAATCTTGGTTCGAACCAATATTTGAACCATTTAATTAAGCATCATTACGAATAGATTAGTTCGTTTTTATACTGGACTAGTTGTGCTCGCGGTTTCTTTCGACTTTGTTTTTAATTTATACTATTACTAGTATTTGTTGCAATACATTGTTAATTTATAGGAAAATAGATGTTATGTTAATATTCACCCTATTTAAACTTATGTTAAACTCAGTTCAAATCGATATTTATAAAAATTAATTAAACTGTATGTAGGTAGCGTCATAAAGTGGCAAATTTTAATAAGTCTAGCTTCTGCCCGAGACTTTGTCCGCTTGGAATAGTTACTTTGGGCTAAAAAGCTGACACGTAGCAGAAGCTCTCAAAATGAAAAAAAAAAAAAAAACAGATTTTAAAACATTCCTAATTGTTGCTCCGCTCCCATTGATCTTAGCGTGATGATATATAGGCTTCCTCGATAAATGAGCTTATTAACAATGCAAGAATTTTTCAAACCAGACCTGTATTACCTGATATTAGCGGGTTCAACCAAACCAACAAACCCTCCATCTTTATAATATAGGTATAGAAGAATACTACAAGTTTCTTGATAGTCAAATGAGCTGTTAAGACCTTGCTGGATCAATAGCGTAGTCAGTTCCAAAAAAAAAACAAGTTTTTTGTACATGAAAAACAATTGGGCTACCAACTTTATGATAATCGCCAAACGGTTTCGGAATTTATCAATCTTCAGATGTACAAACACATAAATACGTATACATATAGTGAGATTATACAGTTTTATACGCTTTACTTAGAAATCAGTTTTTGAAAGAACTGTGTGTACTAATGATATATAACTAAAAACTTGGTATGTACTATGTATGTATTACTGAAGGAGACAGGATCCAGTAGCTAGAACTTATTCTTAAGAAAATTATTTTGTTATTTTATATGAACTAAGTATTTTATTTTGGTTAGTTGTGAGTTGTTTTTTAACTCATTTCACTGTAATTTGAAATTGCTACTGTGAGGGAGAGAGTTGAAGCCATCTGTTTTAAATTTTATTATAAATGCTTAGATCCTATGACAAATGGTATCGATGTGTGGCCTAAGTAATATTATAAAAAGTTCTTATCTGATTGTTAAAGTTCAAGGATACTCGTTTAATTCGTTTTTAAAAATAATACGTGTAAACAGTGATGTAATAATTTTCAGGAGTGATTAATTTTTCATATTTATATATAGGATAGCATCAGAATCTTCCAACTTTTATTGTTAATTTGGATTATATTCATTATATCATTATACAAATATAATAAACATAACTTTTAAAAGGCGGTATGGCTTCAAACTAGCTTAACAGACGAGCTCGATAAAACCACGTCATCTATTTTTTCTAGATCTTTCTTTGTAATCGAAGCTTAAAAACTCATTTGAAAGCAATATCTCAGACTCACTATATATAAGGTTTATTTGTTCAGCTAGGTTCAGTGGTATGGAATGGTATGAACCTTGACAGTTTTCTATTACGCAGTCAAACGATTTCTTTTATAAAATCTACATTTTAGTTCCTTCGCTTATTCTCTAGTAGATTATTATTATTTATGGGTGGGAGAGCCACGCTGAAGCTATTACTGGTTTCAACATGAAGGGTCGGCGCACCCGGGTGAATACTACCCGACCCACAGAAACACCGACGTGAAATAACAGTGCTTGCACTGTTGCGTTTCGTTCGGTCAGTATAAGCGACGGAGAATCCACCTCCCTTTCCTAACCTAATCTAAATAAATAAATAATAAAATATCATCAGGTGATCCGCCAGTTCGTTTGCATCCTATACCTTGCATACATTTTATCAAAGTTCATATTCGACACTCCGAGTGTAATTGTAGATGAATTCACATAATATAAAGTAAAGACGATATAATAACATATCAATAACGTAGAATATTACACCTTTACGATATCGATTACTCTAGGATGGTCGTAAACAAAGATAAAGTAATATTGAAACCGTTATTACTATAATATTCATTGTTTTATTACCCTCATAAATACCAAGAAATGTGATACTAAAAAGGGCGATAGGATGAAGGATAATAATAGTTTGATTAATACAAAAACCTTACATCAATATTAATCTCATAGACTCAACAACTACGTATAAGGAAGCGCATGTCTACAAAGATAAAATCGTAATGCATACTCTGCTGCCAATTGTCAACTGTTGATACCATCTAAGAACATTCTACGTCAACGTTGCTAGTTTAAAATATCTAAGGGTATTAGGGTATTTTTATAACATAGGAGGCAAAAGAACAGGTTGGTCACCAACCATTAATTGATCACCGTCGTACATAGCCAGTATCAACACCAAGGGAGTCGTAAGTGCGTTGCCATCCTGTGTTTGAAAGGAGAGGAAGAGGATGGTGAGCGATGGGGATGGGGTGGAGATAGAGGAGAAGAGCCAATACCACTACTTATATGACGACAAGTTTTAATTTAGAATTCCTTTTTAAACTCCAGTTTATTATATGGTGCACGTGTTCTGTTAATCCCATAATACAAAAAGCTCTGTCATACTTATAGTTCGAAGTGTAATAATTGAGCCATAGCAACTAGCTATCAAATAAAAATATTATTCTAACAGTTAAACCACTTCCCAATGAAGGTTTTTTTTACATTACCAAAGATTTTCCATTTAGTCATTGCCAAAGATGTTTAAGGGATGACTATAATAAATGCTCAATTTATACCCAAACGAAAATTGTATAGTCGACGCGTACGGACCAGAACAATAAAAGAAATGCCGTAAAACAAAGCCAAACTTAATTCCAAGGGTTACCTTTACCTACCAATACTCAATTCGCACTCGTAAACGTTATACCGAATTCGTACCGCTATAGTTAACTTTTAGTTAACAAAAACAAGCAATATATACTTGCCGAAACATAAACGGGTTTTATTGCGCTAATAAATCACTATTTGCATATTGATAGAAACGCTAAAAGTTTATTTTTACCTTATTTTTCAAGAGTAAACTTCTTTAGGCGCGTTGAACATTATTTTTGGTAGGAGATAAATTTATTATTTTGTGTTCTGACATGCTAGTAAGCATGACCTATCGTTTTACACTTGCCCGACTTTCGTCAGACTAGCATCGCGTAGTATAGGGACATGTGTAGTGTGTGAATCTAATATTTTATATTGAGATAGGCTGTATCATATGTTACTGTATATATACTTGTATAGGTATAATATAAAAATGAATCGCTGAATGTGTTTGCTAAGCGCAAATCTCGAGAACAGTTGAACCGATTTTACTAATTGTTTTTTGTCGTTTCATATTGTCAGGAGCAGGTCCTTATGAAAAAAAACGTATTTTAATATACTTTAGGCGAAACGGAGTTCGTGGGCACTGCTAGTACTGTATAGAAATGTATATAGTTATCGTTCGGAGAACCAACAGATATGAAAACCAGACTAATGATAATAATTTCAGTTTACAAATTATAAAATTTAATTAATTCACACCATAATTAATTTACAAATCCAAAACAAATCAATTATTCTATTAGTGGTTATTCTATTGTATTGAGTTTTCACTTCTGTGCGCAGTCTGTATGAGTGTCTAGATTTTTATCCTTGTTGATCTATTTTTCAAGTTCACGTCACCGGTGAACTCGACCTATTGCGCTTGCGCCAGACTAGCAACGTCTAGTATAGCCTGTTTGAAAGTACGGTACAGTCCAATAGCAACTGCGACAGTTGATGTTAAATTCCTACAGTACTCATCGCCATCATGCTGATCTGTAAAAGTTCACGCCTCATTAGAAAGACCGATTATCCACATATTTCACAACTTCATATTAAGATAGTGATAAGTATTTTGGTAATAGAAACTTCTTTGACATTCATTGTAATTTTTTTCTGAACATTGAACGAAAGCGAACCGTCATATTCACGTCGTTGACGCATTGAATCGTTTTTTTTTTTTCGAAATGACTACGCTATTGACCCAGCAATGTCTTAACAGCTTCACCGGACTACTAAGGCGAGCGCTTAAGACACTCAGCCGATTTTATTTTGGCAACCAGCTCAAGGGTGCCCGGCACACCTCAACTTGGCTGTTGCCTGTTGCATGCAAAATCGTGACCTATTTTAGCTAACCTAGCTAACTATTCATATATGTATGAGTTGTTGAAACGTATATTTGTACCAAGCACACACGCCTCAACAACTCCTCCATATATTTATTATCTGAAAATTGAGAATTTTTCAGTTCGATAAGGGAAAAGAAGTAAACCCTTCCACTTTCATCAAGAGCTCCCTACCGAGGGATCGAACCTAGGCTTGAGCCGCTGCCGTGGGAGGCCTAATCGGGTGTGCGGGAGCGAAATTAACCCCCAGACCACGGCGGCGTGATCTGTGGTTACGCGGGCGTGGACGTGAGCACGCTCTGTTTCGAGGGACAGGCTGGTACTGATCGTTCGCTGACGTGATTAAATCAGGAGGGTCGGTAAAAATGTGTCGCGGACGTCTTTTATAACGCGCAGTGTTAGGTACGGGTTCATAGTTTGCGGCGGATACCACTAACGGACTGGGATGATTCGCGGCTTTTTCAAAATAACTAATCGTAAGAGATTTTACGTACGCCCAGATAGAAGGGATATCTAGATCTCTATGGAGGTTGACTCTCCGGATGTACCACGGGGCACCGGTCACTTTACGTAAAACACGATTTTGGAGAACCTGCAGCTTATCAAAGTTATCTTTGGACATATGCGCAAAAACGGGGCAGCTATATCCGGGACAGATACACGTCTTATACAACGTGAGCTTGTGTCTGAGGGACATCTTACTCTTAGGACAAAGCAACGGATGGAGGCGACCCAAGACCATAGCGGCTTTGTTTTGCACTCTGTCTATATGTGAATTGAACTTTAAATGTCTATCTAATGTAACACCGAGATATTTGACCTCTTCGACCCAAGGGATATCGATTCCGTATAGACTGATGGACTCAAAATTATTAGCGTATTTCGTGGTATCGAAGAGTATTGCGGCACTCTTATCGGGATTAACTTCTATGCACCATCGACGAAACCATTCACCGAGAGTATGAACGGCTTTTTCGATGCGCTTCCTAAGAAAGTCCGACCGCCAGCCGGAAGTGTAAATAACGGTATCGTCAGCGTAACAACCTACCTCGATCCCCCGAGACCGAGGTAGGTCACTGATGAACAGATTGAAGAGCGTGGGCGCGAGTATAGAGCCCTGTGGCACACCTGAGCGTATCGGGTGATGCAGCGATAGTTCACCATCCACTCTGAAGCGGAATATCCTATCAGTGAGATAATCGCGGATAATATGAATTAACCTATCGGGTATGCGAGATTTACATAATTTATGGATGAGCCCTCCGTGCCAGACCTTATCGAAGGCCTTGGCGACATCGAAGAAGACTGCAATTGTGCGTTTCGGATCGGCGTTAAATTTAGAGAAAATGTACTCCGTGAGGCGGTGTACTTGATTCGTGCAAGAGTGTTCGGCGCGAAATCCGAACTGCTCAGGTGGTATTAATTTTAAATCTATAATCGAGAACTGGAGGCGGTTCGGAAGGAGCTGCTCGTAAAGTTTTCCTAAGGTATCTAACAGACTAATGGGGCGATAGCTAACGGGAAGCGTAGATTTCTTGCCGGGCTTGTGAATGCCAATCACTACGGCCTTTTTCCAAACGGCCGAAAAGTGACCCTGGGACATGGCCGCATTGAAGACGCAGACCAATAGAGCTATGATGCGATCAGGGAGGAGTTTCAGAACCTCGTTCCTGATCCTATCGGGACCTGGGGACTTCTTAGGCTTGAGACGCTTGATTGCGCCTGCAACTTCATCGAAAGTTATCGCGGTTAGGTTATCCGCCGAAGGAGACGCGAGTACATGCTCCGCAGCTGATTCGATTAATCCGTTATGGAAAGGGTCAGTGTTATCAGTGTTTGGCGAACACTGTTTCTCTAAGCTTGCGGCAAGGCATTCTGCTTTATCTATGCCATCGAACGCGGGAGGCTACCCGGGGCCTCTGTCGAGAGGAGGCATTGGAGTGACCATATCTGATTTGAGAATTCGCGCTACTACGACAGGTGAGACGGCTGGAGTCCCTCCAGGAGTCTGTCCCACCTGTCACCCCGGATCTCAGAAATACGAGACTTGACTGTTCTTCGTAACGAACGTAAACGATCGCGATTCTCAACAGACGGGTAAGCGTCGTAAGCTCGAGTCGTGGCGTTCTTTTCCGTGATCAATGCTCTCATGTCGTCAGGGAGTATAAAACGGCGATCGTTCGCCACTTGTACCTCTTTCGAGGTCTCTCTGACGGCGGTCTGGAGATAATCAACCAGGGAATCGATAGCCGAATCCGCGTCGGCTTTTGACACCAACACGTCCGGAATCCTGTCTAAACTACTAGACGACGGATTTTCTTTAAAATATTGAACGAGTTTCGCGTAATCAGCCACCCTAACCAACGGCGGGGTGAAGTCTGAGTTTTGACCTAACTATAAAACAACCGGGCAATGATCTGAATCAAGTTCGTGTACGACTTGTATGAGTCGTACAGGAAGCGTGATATTTTTTAAGAAAGCTATGTCTAAAACTGTGGGTCGGCAATGATCTTGATAGTGCATGGGTTCCGAAGGGGCTATTACGTCAAACGTGAGAACCCTACCTATTTCGTCGAGTATCCTCCCGTTACGAGAGGTACACGGACTATTCCAGATAACGTTCCCGCTATTGAGGTCCCCCGCTATAATAACCGAATCTCCTAGATTAAGTAGCGCCTGCAAACCGGATCTTAGCAATTCTTTGTTCGGTGGTAAATACGTAGAAACTAAAATAATATTCGAGTGACCGGTCGTACCTAATTTGCACACTGACACTTCCATATCGGTTAGCGCGGGCGGATCTAACAGCATGCAATACAACGAATGCCTAAAATAAATTAAGGTGCCGCCCCCGCGGGTAGCACGGTCGTTTCTTACTATGCAATAATTCGCGATTCCAGGATTACGCATTTCCGGTTTTAAAAGCGTTTCCTGGATGAGGAGAACGTCTATCTGTCTATCGCGTAAAAAGTCAGCTACTAGATCGCGGTGTGTCCTAAGGTTTCTCACGTTAAAGAACGAAAGAGTAGACCGCGTGGTTTTATTTTATTTAGACCCGCAAATTTTTATTTTTATTTGGATGGTGAAGCACGGGAGATACGCTGTATTGTGGCTCCGATAGCCGGATAGCGCGCTAATGCGTTAAGCAAACCTAGCTCCTTCTCCGACGTGAGGACGGCGTGGAATTTGAAGACCTCCTTGAGGTCGTGCTCGCAGAGCAACTGGCTAATCCAGTTAAACTCGCTAGTGGCAGGGGGGGACAGTAAAAGCTGCCTGTGGTGGCAGCGCCTGAGACTTAGGAGCCTGAGGCTGGGGACGGGGGCCCAAGGGGCCACAGGGGCCCGCCCGGGTAGAGCCGCGCGCGACACGGAGGATGGCGAGCGCGGTGTGTTCGCGGGCGCTACCGAGGCACACGAGGCGCCCGGCAGGCCCGGAAAGGCCTCCCGGAGAGGTGGAGGCGGAGGGCGGGCGGTAGCCGCAGGCGCCCTGAGAGTCTGTCTTGCTTGACGGGGACGTTGTGTGCGCGGTGCGCGGGGACAACTGCGATAGTTCGCGGGATGACCCGTGTTACCGCACAACACGCAACTCGGAGGTACAGGAGTGCCGGGAGTGCGCGCGCACTCCTTCGTGGCGTGGTCTCCCAAGCACTTGACGCACCTGGGGTGGAGGTGGCAATTCCTCGCCGAGTGACCATAACATTGGCATTTATGGCACTGCGACGGGGTATGGGTCTTGCGTGGGGCCTCAACGGTGATACCGTTTAGATCGCAGACCGATGTGAGGTTGAAGATAGCCTTGCCCTCCTGCGAGCGGTCGAGGAGGACTAAGACCATATTGTACGGGGCGCGGGTGCGTGGATGGTACATCCGATGTACCTCACGCACGGGGAAATTCTTCTCCTTAAGGGAGAGGGTGACGTCAGCGACCGAGATCTCGGCCGGGACGCGGCGAAGCACTACGCGGAGGAGGCGTTCCTCCTCGAGTGCGAAAGTGAAATAGGCTAACTTTGATTCCCTAAGGAATTTTGTAAGCACACGATGGTCGCTAGAGGTGGGACATTTAACTTGAATGCCCGCCGGAGTACTGAGCGCGGACGTATAATTAAATGAACGTGTCTTAAGTCGATTCGAAATAGAAGTCCAATGGGACTTATCTTGGATCGTGACAGAAGGCGGGGGACGCTGTTTCCTAACTGTGGAATCCGTATGTTGGGAAGGAGTGACAGAGACGGAGCTAGGTCCGCCCACGCGTGGCTTGAAGACTGCCGGTGTAGTCGGTGCTGGCACCCGGGCACCATTTATATTAACTAACTTTTTGGGGGGTGTGGAACCCGAGTCAGAATCTGACGAACGCGAATCGCGGCGTCTAGTGTAAGTGACGGTTATATACCCGTCATTATCTACGTTTTGCGCTGAAGGCACGGGAATCGCGGACGCGTTAGCGGTTGCAGATGGCTCGGCGGACGCCGCTACGTCGAGCTCCATCTCGGAGGCCGGCTCCGAGATGGAGCTCGGTATTGGGGCCTCTATTAGGCCCCTATCTCGGACATCAGACGGCGATTGCGACAAGAGAGTCGCGTAAGAATTTGCAGTTACCACGCGGGGAACGTACTGCGTAGTTTCACCGAATAACGCTACATAGTTATCGAAACTAGCAACTATATCCGTGTTTGGGCCCTGTTGTAGAAGGAAATCCCTAAAATGAGCTGCGTGTTCCATTTTAATGACTTAAGGGGAAGGGGGCGCCGCGAAGCAACCTTCCTGCCTTTGGGGCAGGGGGGCACGCGAAACGGTAAGCTACGGGACTATCCACATTTATAACATATATACAAGTAAATAAAATGCGTAAATTAACAACAAATAAGAAAATAGATAATTAATTAAATAAATAGTTGAAGAGTAAATAAATGTATAAACAATGACTGAAGAACTAAAGAAATACGTAAATAAATAGATAAATAGCTGAATAAACCAATAATTATACTAAGAAATAAATAAATACAAAGGAAAGGTCTCACTCAATTTCTGGGAAAAGCACGCAGGTGTGCAGTGCACGTGTGCCCATCGGAACAATAGAAACGAACACTCCCGCAACTGACGTCACTAAATTACGAGTATCGAAATTGGTGCGCGTAACAAAGCGGACGACCGCTTGCTTTGGCAGCCGGGACGGAACTCCGCATTAAATCGTGTATTCTTGCCTCTAGTCGTTAATAACCTATATTGTTGTCAAACAAGGAGTGTGTCGCTCCAATAATTAGGTTTTTATTCTCACGTATATAATGAAACGAAATAATAATTTAGGTTTTAAAGGTAAAATAGCAAAAAAGCCACGTTCTCTTTTAATGATTAATTGATTGTTGTATTTACATTTAATAACATTTGGGTACATAAATCTCCAATTAGTTAATACAAAAACGTACTTAACTTTTTTACTGTCGAAATCCTGATAACTTTACGCGTTAACAAAAACTGAAAGTGCGGGTGAGAGACTTCGTTACTTTTTTCGAAAGAATCGTTCGGAACTTTGCTCACGAAATTGTTCCCACGCAGTCTCTTAAACTTGACTGCCAGATTTCGTTAGTTTATCGTGGTCATTGTTAGTGCATCAATAAAGTATTTTATACCGTTACACCCATGGGTAATCAAGTTCCGTTTTTTAGTAAACTAAATTTATTTGTATAAAGACAAAAGTAGAATAAGCCAACTATTACGAAGAAAAAAAATCCTGTGGTTATAGTTCTTTTGTCTCTACTTGTATTTACTTCAGTATCCATAATAGAACTTTCATCGGCCTTGCGTATCCGCATGTATATTTAATAAACACGAGGTATCTTTATATACTTAGAGGAATGCTAATTTTTATTTATTTACAATTCTCAGAAGGATAAAGTTTCACCCTGTGCATATTCCCACGCATCGATGAGTTACCACGCCGCCTTATATATTATACTATGAGTTAATTGGTATTATTCGCAGAGAATTTCAGATTAATCCAAATTCATATGTGTTTACCTTAATTCACCCAACTTTTTAGAGAACATTTCTACTCGATTCTTACATAGTTACATCTACATTACATCTTACATACATACATTAAAACCATTTCGTAAATTGTATCAAGATCAATACATACATTCATTCTACGTTAATGTGAAAATGTGTAAAGTCATAATAACTTCGAAACAATGTTCTACCAACGCTAATGTAGTGTCAGTATTTGTAAACCATTTAATTTATTATGAAAAAACTATTATTTAAAATTACATGCATTTTAGAATCCTTCTCAACTAATGGGACGCTTTAAAACTAATAGTATAAGTTCTCAGGTTTTATATGCATATTGAAATACTTTGTTATTGTTTTGTAAATAATACTTTAATGAAAAAGCAAATGAAAAACCCAGTCTATTTAGCCTTTTCATAATCTATCTAATTTATACTTTCACGTTTCGGCTTTCATCTGGGCACTATCAGAGTTCTCTCTGAACCTACTCTTTTAATTAGAGCTCGGTTTTTATTCACTTTGCACCCAAAGAGCACAGTCAACTTTATACACTATTTAAATTAAAATATATGTTAGTATATCATAAAGAGTATGTAAATGTCTCGTTTCTTGAAATGTTTTTCTCTTATGTAAAGTTTCTTAAATAACGTTTTTAAGTTTCAAGCCATCATACGACTCTTTTCATCGTGAAAACTGTGCTCATTTCGAAATTGTTTCCTGTTTTATTCGGAATGAAATAGTTGAAACTCATTCGTAATATTTTATTTCTTTTAATACTTTTATTTCAAAAATCGAGAAAGTGAGTTTGAAATGAAAACTCAATACAATGGAATAACTGTGATCTGTTTTGAATTTTTAAATTAATTCTAGTGTGAATTACTTAAATTTCCTAATTTGTATATTGAAATTATTATCATTAAGTAATTTAGTTTTCACATCTACTGATTTTCCGAAAAATAATGATATACATTCTTATATAGTTTATAATGAATCTATAATAGGCTGCATAATCTCGATACAAAATATAAATTTTAGAAATACACACTACAGAGATATCTATAGTGTGCGTCGCTAGTATGACGCAAGCCGCGCAAGCGTAATACAATCGGTAATTCTTACGTAGCGTGTCATGACGCAAATTTATAAATTTATCTCCTGCCAAAAATACTGTTCAACGCGCCGAAACAAATTTTCACTTCAAAAATTAAAACTTTAATGTTGGCCGCAGTAACAATAATATTAAATTTAATTCAATTGAATGGAGCATATTAAAATTACGTTAACATATTAACGAAGTATCTGGAGTTTGTCTGGCCTAATCTCCGAAACGAGTCAACAGATTTTACGGGATGTTTAATAGCAGATAGAACACTTTCAAGATTTTATTTATTTATTTATTTACATTGATATAATTACAGGGAAAAATAAAAGACAACGCATAATTAACCCATATTAAATGCATTCATACCTCGTCAAACTTTTTGACCGTTTTGAATATAGTTTCGTAGAACACAGATTTAAGTATAACTACGTGTTGTATTTATTATACGTATAATATCAAGTTTATTTAAGGATAAATAAATTGTTAGTTTTAGATTTCTATAATAAAATTAAAACTTTGTTTTGTATTAAACTCTTGGTATTATTACGCGCAAACCCGAACTTACGAATATATTCATAACCAGGGCAGATATCAATATTACTGTAAATTATGTATACATTGACTTGGAACATTAAAATATATTATTATTATTCAGAGTGGCGAAAAGGACTGTAATACCGCGCTAAAATCATTTTCAAGATGTAGTCCGGTGAAGCTGTTAAGACCTTACTAGGTCAATAGCGTAGTCAGTTCGAGAGAAAAAAAAAACATTTTCAAGAGACTACGTGCGGCCATCAAGTAAATTCTACCAAAAAATATGTTAACTCTTTTGAACTAATCTGTATTTAAATTTATTACACTTTACCTTATAAAAGGCAGACCTTTTAATTATAATAAATATAATAGATTCAACAGAGAGAATTTTAAGCGGTGTAAATTTTAATTTCTCTTTAACATCCGTCAGTTATACCGAGTGAAAAGCAATGTTTTGTATTTTGAGTTCACTTTTATTTGTTTGTAATAATAATTCTTTTAAGGACGTGCTCTCAAATTTTCGAAGTTCAATTTCGACGTCGAGTCCTATTAGATGCGTAAAGCTCACGAACACAGACATGAGAACTGATAAGCTGGCAGTTATGACGCCCTATAAACGATTTTGATACTTTTATAAAAAATATTACAATATTTACCTATTATTTATGTTCCTCTTTTTGTTATATTTGATGTAATAGTACCAAAATAAATTATAGTTTCTCAAGGCCATAGTCGCTCAAAAACAGTATAACTAAACGTAAATATGTATACGTAATAGACAAAAACATCGAATTTGTGTTCAATTATTTAGCCCATTAGTGCCCGATCAAGCCTTAATTTCTCAACATTTTCATGGAGAGTAGTATTGTGGTAACTGGATCGTAGTCTAGGTAATAGCTAGCAACATCAAGTTTGTGCTTAAATGTTTAGTCTCCTAGTGTAGGAGCAAGGTTTCAATTTTTTAAAATTTGCTGAAAACAGTATTTATCATAACTGTATCTTAGTATAGTACTAATAGTTACAAACATTGAGTTTACACTCAAAAGCTTAGAGTCAGCTAAATGTTTCATATCTTAGGACCAGGTGAGAGCTATTTCGTGATAAAAGAATTTTAATATTAATAATAGGTAGACACTTGAAGTTTACGCTCTGAAGTTGAGTCTTGTCGTATCAGACAAGAGTATAATTTCACATAGACCAAGTGAGTAGCTGTATCAAGATAGAAGAATTTTGGTACTGATAATCGCTAGAAACCTCAACTTTGCAATCTAGTGGTATAGTCTCATAGAGTCAGATCAATGTTTCATTTTATGGATCAGATGAGTAGCTGTACATAGAAACGTTTGACGTTTGCCTTCAAAACATCTAAATAAATTTATTATTTTGTAAAATATTTTTTTTGGAATAAAATAGCGACAATATTGTAACATTTTACAATAGAAGTACTAATATACCAACGCAATATTGACTAGATATTATAAGGAACAGTACGGAGTGCGCTAATGCAGAAAACGAGCAAGGATTGTTGTGGCCATAAGCTTAGAAATCCACTAGTATGACATACAGTCTTGACTGGATATTACAAAGATCGTTATAATGAGCAAGGATTATTAACGGCCATAAGCTTGTGTTCTTAAGAAATTCACTAGTATGCCAATATAGTGCTACCGAGATATTATAAGGAGCAGAACGGAGTGCAAAACGTCATATTGATCAAGGATTGTTGCGGCGATAAGCTTTTACTGCTTAGGAGTAATCCAAGACAATAATGGAATTGAAGTTGCATTTTATATTATTTTAGTTCTAGCTCTTAAATTTTATTGCGTATATAGTTAATATCTGTTTTTTTTTTTTTTTTAATTTAATATGTATTTTGCTAGTACTATGATTAATTGTATTTAGGGCATTATGTTTTAATCCCAAGGAGGGTTGGTGTCAGGCAGGCGGCCGATCGTAAAATTAAGCCAAATCATACTTCACAACATGATAAGTATAAAAAGGGGATTAGGGTTATCTCAGGGGAGGGCTCAAAGTAAGAAAGGTATTCGGGATGTAAGGTTGAGATTTTCTAGTTGGAATGTCGGAACAATGACCGGAAAGGCAAGAGAATTAGCGGATGTCTTACAAAGAAGATGCATAAATGTGGCTTGTTTGCAAGAGACTAAATGAAAAGGGACAAAAGCGAGAGAGATTGGTGTTGGATATAAATTCTACTACTGCGGAAGTAACGGTAAGAAGAATGGCGTAGGCATTGTATTAGACAATGAGTTTAAAAAATGTGTGACGGACGTAAAAAGAGTAAATGATAGATTACTATTGGTGAAATTATTGATAGAACAAACGACGTTAAATATAATAAGTGTGTATGCGCCGCAAGCTGGATGTAATGAGGCTGTAAAAGAGAAGTTTTGGGAAGACTTTGATGGGGTGATGATGAATATTTCACAGAATGAGGATATTTATATCGGAGGTGATTTTAATGGGCATGTAGGTAGAGACAGTGGTGGTTATGAGAGAGTGCATGGAAGCTGGGGTTTTGGGAATAAAAACAAAGAAGGTGAAAACCTTATTCAAGCTGCAGTTGCTTTCGATTTTGCAATAGTTAATACTTTTTTTCAGAAAAGAGACCAGCACCTTATCACTTACAATAGTGGTAATCACACTACCCAAATCGTTTATTTTCTTTTACGCAGAAACAATATTAAAATAGTAAAAGATTGCAAGGTTTTGCCTGGAGAGGTATTAACGACTCAACATCGTTTATTAGTATTAGATTTAGAAATAAATTTAAAACTGACCGGAAATATTTACAAACCTCCACCCAGAATTAAATGGTATCTTATGGAGAAAGATGAATATGCGAAGGAATTTAGGACCAAAGTTGTAAATAAAATGATAGAAATGAAAAAGATGGAGACGAAAACAGTTAATGAGTGTTGGAATGAAATGGCAACATGTATGAGGAATGTGGCAAGAGATGTCTTTGGTGAAACGAAAGGAAGGCAAAAGATAGATAAAGACACTTGGTGGTGGAATGAAGAGGTACAAAAGGCTGTGAAAGAAAAAAAGATAGCTTTTAAGGAATGGAAATGTATTGAAGATCAGAATAGCGTTGTTAAAGAAAATAAGAGAATAGTGTATACAGAATGTAAGAGAAATGCAAAAAGAGCTGTAGCTATTTCTAGAGCCAAAGTACAAGATGATTTGTACCAATCACTACAGAGCTCACAAACACAAAAATACTTGTGTAGTTTAGCCAAAGCTAGAGAGAAGAGTACAAGAGATGTTACACATGTTAAATATATAAAAGATGATAGAGGAAACGTTTTGACGGATGATGAAGACATAAAGTGTCGTTGGAAGAGATATTTTGAACGACTAATGAATGAAGAAAATGACAGGACTGGAGAGCTAGAGTCTGTATCATTAAATTTAGGCGTTGTACAAGAAATAACTGAGGAAAAAGTAAGAAAAGCTGTGAATGGTATGAAAAACGGAAAATCCGTAAGGCCAGATGGCATACCTATTGAAGTATGGAAGTTTTTAAAAGTAGATGGATGGATGTGGCTGACTTTATTTTTTAATAAGATGTTACAGCGAGAAGCGATCCCAAATGAGTGGTGTTATAGCATAATAGTACCTATCTTTAAGAATAAGGGTGATGTGCAGGACTGTAACAATTATCGAGGAATAAAGTTCATGTCACATAGTATGAAGGTTTGGGAAAGAGTGATAGCGAGACGAATAAGAGATGAGACTGAAGTGACGCAGAATCAATTTGGGTTTATGCCTGGATGAGCGACAACCGATGCCATTTTTGCACTTCGGCAATTGTGCGAAAAATACAGACGTGTACATAAGAACTTGCATATGGTGTTTGTTGATCTGGAAAAGGCATATGATCGAGTACCTCGAGATGTTTTGTGGTGGGCCTTGAAAAAGAAAAGAGTGCCTGGGAAGTACCTACAACTTATTCGTGGTATGTACGGTCAAGCGAAAACACAAGTTAGGTCCGAAGCTGGAGTTACCGATGATTTCAATGTGGCAGTAGGTTTACACCAGGGTTCAGCTTTAAGCCCTTATTTATTTCTTCTTGTTATGGATGCATTAACATCAGACATACAGGAGAATACACCTTGGTGTATGCTGTTTACTGACGACATTGTTCTTATCGGAGAGGACGCTAACGCTAACGATGTCCAGAGCAGGCTAGAAAAATGGCGAGAAAACCTGGAGAATGTCGGTTTAAAAATTAGTAGAACAAAAACTGAATACTTGTTTTGCGACTTTGGTGGTACATCTAGTTTTTCTCCTATAGCCTTAAATGGTGTATCCTTACAAGCTTGCTCCAATTTTCGGTATCTCGGTTCAATGATACAAAACGACGGTGGCATTGATAAAGATGTGAGGAACAGGATAAATGCAGGATGGATGAAATGGCGAAATGTGTCTGGGTAGCTTGTGACCCACGAATGCCTTTGAAACTCAAGGGGAAAGTTTATAAAACCATGATAAGACCGGTCATGTTGTATGCACCTGAGTTCTAGGCTACGAAAGAAACGGATGAGAGGAAATTACATGTGGCAGAGATGCGAATGTTAAGGTGGATGTGTGGTGTGACTAGAATGGATAACATTAAGAATGAGTATATCAGAGGAAGTTTGAAAATAGCACCGGTGACAGAGAAGTTGAGAAGTAATAGGTTAGCATGGTATGGGCATGTCATGAGAAGAGATGAAAACCATGTGACTAGAAAAGTGTTGAGTATGATAGTGGATGGATATACGAGTAGAGGAAGACCGAAAAAGGTGTGGATGGATTGCGTGAAAAATGATATGTGCGTAAAACGTGTGAATACTGAGATGACATTTGATAGGAGAGAATGGAAAAAGAAAACATGTTGTGCCGACCCTACTTAGGTGGGATAAGGGTAATGATGATGATGATGATGATGAGTAGCTGTACATGATAATTGAACTTAGGTTTAATTCTTCATGGGCTAGACGAGTGGCTATATCATGATAACTGAATTTTAGTACACATAGATATTAGCTACAAACATTGAGTATGTGCTTAGAGATTTAGATAGAAGCATTTTTAAATTAGCGTTTGCTTCTGTATCAAAAATAATTCTGTGAACAACGTACTAAAAAACACCTGAATTATATGTTGTAATACCTGTAGCACAGCGGGCAGCATATGATAGTCTTTGTCTAAAAGGAACCCTAATTCCACCGACAAACTTTGCATCTCTAGCTTAGATACACTTTTCAACAAATAATTCGTTTCATTATAAACAAGACTTGAGATATCATGTTCTTATAAAGAATAAGCCTTATACTAGATTCTTTTGAAAGATTACATTTGTTTGTAAATTTTGCAACGTGTTTATGATATTATTATATATATTCTGAATAGATAATAAAAATTAATAAAGAGAATGCGAAAACTACATATCTATTTCAACCCATGAAAGAGCTCCCTAGACGTTTTTAAGAGTTCATTATGAGGCCATATTGTTGTTACTTAACGAAAGGAGTACAAATAAGACATATCTGTCTCTATCCATCAATGACTTCCATAACAGTTTTTGAAGTGAGTCGTCATCAAATCATTTTCTTCAGTCCTGTGGTAAGCTCTCGTCTCTACTAACAAAAGGACTACAAGGACGACTTATCTATTTCTACCCGTTAAGGAGTTCGATAACAATTTCTGGAGCCCATCATTAGCTCACTTTGTTAAGTCCTGTGGTAAGCTCTCGTCACTACTAACAAGAGGACTATAAAGACGACATATGTATTTCTACCCGTCAAGAAGTTCCATAACAGTACCTCAAAACATAAAAAGAACTAACGCAATAAAAACCAAATTTAGAATTTTTGTTTCAACCTAATTGCAGCGTCTCTTACT
>JACEII010000020.1:2925135-3054023 GCA_014332785.1 Antheraea mylitta
ATATATATATATTCATAGCATTATGTAACGAAATCAATCATTATATTAGAAATAGTAACAATATGATTTAAGGGAAACAAGATTAATATAAATCCAAATTTCATCCGTATTCATTGTAGGATATCTTTAATCTAATCTAATGCCTTTAAACTAGCAATTCTTGTTTATTTTTATATTGTTATATAATCAGGATCTCGGAAACGGCGTCAGCGATTCCCGTGAAATTTAGTATGTAGGTGGTTTCGGGGACGATAAATCGATCTAGCTAGATTTTATTCATAAAAAACTTTTTTTATCTGAGTTATCAGGCAATGAAAAATATAGCTAGAATATAGAGGTAAATTTTGCTGCTGCTTTCAAAACCAAAATAGCCCACATGGAAATCAACTGCTTTGAAAATCCGTCTAACCCCAGTTTGAATCCGAGTAACAGCAAAAGAGATATATTGTTTTAATATTTTTTTTTGGTGAAAAAATGCTAACTTTGTAAGGCAAACCTTTATTTTAATTTAAACATGTTTTTTATAGAACAGAGCTAGGCTCGGTCGTCCAGGTACTTTTTTTTAACTGCAGTTTTGTTATCACATTTATTAAAACTTAGCATAACTATTTACTGCCTATGAAAAGCTAGGTAGATAATAATTAGAAAGGTCGTCTAGCAAAAATCTTGTCAAAACGGGTCTAACCGTTTCAAAATTAAATCTAAAAGTTTTAAAACTAATGTAGGTATTAGTTAAACGATACACCGTCCTTCATCGCAAATTATTCTCACGTAATAAGAATATACCGAACTTTTTCCTAACAAAGAATATTACAACTACATAATCGCATTTGAATGTTAATGTAGTGTCTCAGAGGCTTCATGTATTCACCTGAATCCCATAATAGGGTGAAAACAATCGCATAAAGAATCTTTATTGTTTTATATAGGCAATGAGGTGGCCCGGTTTGGATCTAGTCGTAAATCCCCGATTTTTACGATACGACCGAATTCCGAATTAGGGCATGACATGCGGTGACTTTTAACGGGGTGAAAAGAACTTTTGAAGGTCATGAAAATGCTCAAAACAGTTTTTGAAGTGAAAAGTTAAGCAGTATTTTCCCAGGAATAAATTATTTGAATGATTTCGCATTATGACACGCTAGTATACGTGTCCGATCGTATTGCGTTTGCGTGGCTTATGTCAGACTAACGACGCGTAGTTTAGGGGCCTGTGTACATGTAATATTGATGTTTTGGAACTTATCATGTGTTTGATTGATTAATAGGTAGTAATTCGGTGAAACTGTAAAGACCATTAGCGTAGTCAGTTCGAAAAAAAAAAACAAAATTGATTAAAAGACTTTATATCTAACAAAAAAACTGAGCCCAAAACTTTCTAGATGGCCAATAGTACACTACACTTCTCTTTACTGTTCGACGATGTAATTAAGTAAAGTGGCAAATAAACAACTGAACGTCAATCTCCCAATTCAGTAAATATTTTTAAAGATCTCCCTACTATCTTATATCTTACTCGCCTACTCGAAATTTTATAGGGAGATCTTTTAAGCTAAATGTGCCACTTCTCGGCATGATTTGTTAAACATTTCCTTTCGTACAAACTTTCCCTGACAATTACAAACACGGCAAAAAAATAATTAGCCAAATAAGTGCAGCCACTCTGAAGTAATACGCCTAAATATATTCAATAATTATTTTTTATTAATTCAGTTAAGATATAGCTATATTGCATTAAAGTTTATTTATGTTGATGATCAAATAAGTTGCATTTGAATCTAAATTAAATGTAAATTTCGCCAATAATACTACTGCGGAAAAAATATTTCAAATGCATTCCTTAAATTCCTTAATACATACCTAAATAGCTCTTTCATTTATTGTTTAAACATGATAAAAAGTCGATGAAATTGGTAGGCAGAGCATGCATAAGGAATGCATGAACATATCCGGGGCAAACAACGAAATCATTTATAACCACATCGAAGTAGATCACCGCAGGATGTCAATAAACTTGGACAATACCCGTGAGTTAATAGTCAAAATATTTTTGTATCACTAAATTGTTTTGAAAAAATCCAGACTAAATTCATCAATCAATCACTTAGTTTTCTCAATAATTCATTATTCTTGAGTATATATTTACAATTCTTATTAGTCAATTCGCATTTGAAATCTAATATTACAATTATTTTCATATTTTATTTCACTAACAATACAGTCGGAATTCACAATGAGTATTATACTCTTAAAACTTCTCAAATATCTGGTTACTTGATTTGAATCCTAGTTCTCGGAATTTAATTTGCAACGTCTCTTGTATCGCAAACGAACCAGAGAACAGTTACTCGGCATTGTTTATTACATTTAAGAAATATGCTCTTAAATAAAACGAAAGAATGTGAACAACTTGAATAGAAGTCACGCAATAAAACTACATCATTTCTTCTGTCAGACAATCTTTTGATAAAAATAAGAATTCTTCACAGTAATTGTTCCTTTATGATGAATAATATCCCAATTTCAAAGAATAAGTAAAGAAATATGATCTCGTATCACATTAAAATTGGAAAAAGTATGTGCTAACATATGATCTCTATGTAATGCTAACTAATAAAATGAATGCGAATATGTTCTTTTTTTGCATGTTACGATTTCACGCCCTAACTAGGTAACTGATCAACATTAATTTTTGCATACACAATGTCATAGAGTAACGAAAAGGATATGGAATAAGTTTTATTCAGAAATAAAAAGTTGGGGTTTAGTAACGACTGCGGAAAGAAACGATAAATTAGAACAATGGAGTAACTGTGTTCTTTGTTCAATTTTAAATTAATTCTATTCTAAACTAGTGGACCCGGGAGATGTTATCCTGCCCTAATAATAAAGAAGAATCTTGATAAATTATAAACCTAAACTTTCCTCATGATTCATTTTATGTACTGGTGAAAACCGCAAGAAAAATCCGTTCAGTAGTTTTTGAGTTTACTCTAACACACAGATAGACAGACGCGATGGAGGACTCTGTTTTATACTATGTAGTGATTATTTCAATTTCGTAATTTTTACATTGATATTAACATTTGCCAAGTGCTCACATCTATTGGTACTCCCAGCAGTAATTATATGTATTTTGTGCCGCACAAGATCAATACAAAATATCAATATTACTTGTACGTATGCCGCAATACTACGCTTCTTTAGCATGTCGATGACGCGAACCCATAAGATTTTCTCATACTAAAACGCCGCTTAAGATTTAACTTCAAAAAGTTAAATCGCAACGTTAATTAAATTAGTACTTACCATGCATTACTTGGGCACTCATTTGGAATAATTTAAAATTTTGTAAATAACCTTGCCCTAACGTTTAAATAGAATACACAGTCCAACATCTACCTTTTTTAAACACTTTTGTACATCCTCAGTAAGAATTATCATGTCTCCAGATGAGTTATTGTATATTCTTAGTGGCAATTCTATTATGATATCTTCAACTGATTACGTTTCAGGTACAACGCGGTGAACCAACTCGCACCGCACCGATCAATTAAATTGAACGCGCCGCGTGCCGTCCGTGTTCTGTACACGAGCTGTCGACTTTGCACTAAACACTTCTTGACAATTCGAAACACTTATTTAAAACCTGTTGGCTGATTTTTTTAGACCCAAATCTGAAACGGTGGATCATGTTTTCCAATTTATTTTTTATTTCAGCCTTACGTTAGGTCATGTATTATAGTTCTAATTTTGTAACAAATACGATATTTTCTTAAACGGATACTGCCAACAGTCAGTTGATTAGTGCATCATAAGGTCTACATTAGATTGTATGTAGATTAAACTCTTATGCTTTTGGACATTCCAGGGATTAACGAATTCACGGCGGCGAGGAAGCGTAATGGGTAGCCTCCGGCTCCCAGGGAAGTAGAAGTTAAAAGGTGGGAGTTGCGGGAGGGGGTTATAGGGAGGTGGATGCAAGACCAGGCGGACGCGTGCTTCGGAACGCACACCGTCGACGCCGTACGCCCGGTTCTGCGGGAGTGGATTGGGAGGAGATGGAGCTCCTTGTCGTTCAGACTGGTGCAGATGCTGACCGGTCACGGTTGTTTCGGATGGTACCTGCACGGGATCGCTCGTAGGGAGGACCGCCGCCTGCCACGAGTGCCGCGTTGAGGAAGATACCGCGCAGCACACTGTCTCTGAGTGTACTGCGTGGGAGGTGGAGCGCCGCACTCTGGCGGTGGTAGTAGGAGAGGATTTGTCGCTGCCGAGCGTGGTCTCGTCCATGCCCGGCAGCGATCAGGCGTGGCGAACAGTGGCCTGCTTTTGCGAGGAAGTCATTTCGCAAAAGAAGGTGGGGGAGAGGGCTCGCGAGGTGGACCCCCTCAGTGGCCGTCTTCGCCAATGGAGGACCGGCAGGATTAGGTGGCGCTTTGCCTAACTCCTCCTGCCATCGTAGCCGGACCTGAGGGGATGTAGTCGGGGGGCTCATTCCCTAATTGCACAGGTCCGGCAGAAGAGGGGGGGGGGCAGCTGGCATGTACCCAGCTGCCTCTCTATAGGTAGAAGCCCGGCGGCAGCCTTCCGCTGGGTGGACCGTTGAGGCGGCTGTTCAAGGAGAATAGCGGAGAACGATCACTTGCCGCCCCAACATCACGGTCTGTCGGTACACCGTGGGGTTTTAGTCCGTGCGAGTCGGATATAATCCATCCTCTCCCACGGGAGGGTGGGTATCCATAGGGGATTTCCCCACGTAAAAAAAGGGATTAATGTATGGAACAATATTGCATCCTGCCTTACTAGATTTTTTTGCCACTCTTGTTGCTGAATCTGTACTTTAATCTATGGCGCGAGTTTAAAAATTTCTGCACTCGCTGTGAGATCAGTGTCCATCTGCGTTTAAAAATGCCTTTTAGACAGGGTCTTTTTCTTCTTAGTGGAGGCGGTACTATGTGAAAGGTACCTGACAGTATCAGTAGCCTCTCAGTGAGGTTGTACGAGTATATTCACGTCCTCTGTTGTCGTTAATTCGACTTTCACTTTGGATATAAACACTACCCTGCCATATTAAGGAGCAATATTTAATTGTGAAAAAGCCCTTTAATTTTAAGATTCAGTTATTACGTGATGAGATGTGTGGGTAAAAAGTAAATTGTTATTCGAAAGGGTATGTTTAGAATATATCGAGTATCAAAGCGTGAATCACTTTTATAAATGCGCCAGTTATTTCTCAACGTAAACACATAAAATATCTTTATATTTCAATAAAATTATACAACTATTTTTCTGAAATACTAAACCGTTCGTAATAAATCTTAAATAATGCGAGAACCCATTTTTCACTTTATTATATCTATATCCTTGGAGTTTATACCCGACTGCATTTAATTTTAGTATATTTTCATAGATCATAATATGGTACTTATAATAGCGCGTAATAAATTATTTCAGCATTAAGCGCGCTCGGTCAAAATTTTTAATGAAATTATCACTAGATATCAGCCACCTGAATTAGGTATTTCACAGCGGTAAAGCCACAACAGAAATTACTAAATATAAACTTTTAAATGGCTAATTCAAATTATATTCCATACATAACGTAAGCTAAAATATGTACTGTTGTCTATAACAGGCTGGAAAAATTTTATTTAATGTAGTCTCTTCCTTTAAGGCTTTTATAATCTGGACTTGCCATTTTAAAATAGATACTCAGTTATTTCTGCTTAACTGAGAGATTAATTATACCGCTATTGTTAGAAAATGAAGGTATCTAACAAAACTACACATCTTAAAATGGTCGAAAGCCTGTAGTCTGCTACTTTGAAGAAGTAAGTCTAACATTAAATTAATAAAAGAATATTAAAAGATACACCATTTTTTCCTCATTCTGATCGTATATAAAACTGAATAATGCTAAAAACTCAAAACTCGAGGTTAGGCACTAACTGAATCTATTAAACTAATGAATAAAATTAAATGAACTCCGCACTGCTAGATATATTTCCAAGTGAACTCAGATAGAGCTTGAAATTATTTTAACATGAACCTAGACTTTAAAGTTAAATGTAATAGTTACAATTGGATAGTTGAACTTATTCCAGAAATGATAAATTCTAGTATAATAAGCGAATAGCGACTCGAACAAATAGTTAATTACTACGCCCAGGTCCCAGTATTGATGATTAGATAAAAAGTAATAGCGAATGATAAACTTTCTACTAATAAAACCATTTTCAATTACCAAATATACAATTTTACGACTTCGTTTATACAGTACTTTATTGTTTACTAGGTTTCCCTGCGGCTTCGTTTGCGTTAGTGTAGATTTGATTAGATTAGATTAAATGAAATGATTATCTTTCTCTGTTTCCTTGACAACTTGTATTCAAAATTTCAAGAGAATCAAGTTGTTAATTTACCGATTTTATTGGTAATGGTATTATTATTCACAAATAACTAATAGTATACAGAATTGGAAATAAAAATACAAAAGATACTAACTATTTAATATTTAACATTGCATATTTAATGTTTTTATGAATATCCCAAGCCTTTACGTTACCTCTAATCCGGTCTCTAATTAACAATGATATCCTAAAGAATAGAAAATTTAAATATTTTTAAATAGATTATACATACATCACTACTTTACTAAAAAATGTGATCAAATCACTACATTATGCGGATGTATTTCGAAGAAATGAAAATAATCATATGAATTTTTTCATTGTTTAGTGAATTTGGATTAGTGAGACTCTAGTATAAAAAAATTGGTTGTCTGTATAGTCGGTTTACAGACGATAATTTTACGTGATAGCGACTCGAACGCATCGCTGATGGAGTGGAAGAGAGATAGATAGATACGTCACAATCCGAACTCTAAGGCCGATCGCGCCTCTCTATCGCTTGTTGCACGCTTTCGCTTACACGCACGGCTGAGATGAAATGTGACAATGAGTTATGCTTTCTCGTGCGAGCAGCCGGCGTTCATCGATTTATAGGACGTTATCACATCAAGAAAGAAATTAAATCATAGTTGAGATGATCACATCAGGAATAAATCAAATATTACGTTATGTGAAATATATATGGCTGCCTTTCAATATGTTAACAATAATTAGGGCGTAACGTCAAGAGACTGGCGGGGTCGCACGCGATCGCGTGACTCCGAAACACGTTGCCAACTTTATCGCCGATGAAGACACGTCGCGATGCGGCGTCTTCACCCGTTCAACCGGACCTTCTCACTGCTTGTTTATGTAAATTTTATTCTTCTTTCCAATCTTGCTTAAAATCTACATCGACATTCAGTTATTCGAGCAAAAAAATCAACGTTCTGCGTCGTAAACTAGCGACTTCGTAAATATACATTGAAATAATTAAATACACGTGTTTTTGAAGTGAAACTTATATTGGGACGGTGGGATTTGGGCTTTATGAACAGAAAATTTGTAAGGAAAAACGATAGCTATAAGGGTATATATAACTTTTAGGGTGTTAGAGAACTTCATTGCACAGGTTCGGCGGTCGAGGGTAGTCGGCTGGCTTTGTACCCAGCTTGCCTCCCTATAAAGACGTAGCCTGGCGACCATCACCTTACCAGGCTGTCGCAAAGGCGGTTTCTCAAGAGAGCCAGATCGATCCCTGGCTGCCCCTAACATGTGGCGAACGGTACACCATGGGGTTTTAGTCCGCGCGAGTCAGACATAACTCACTCTCTCCCCCGAGACGGTGGGTAGCCATAAAGGATTTCCCCACACTAATAAAATAAAAAAGAGTGTTAGAGAATGAGATATTATATTCTTAATATACTCAAAATATACACGGAGGGATAAAGAGAAACGTTGAAATCTGTAACACATTATTTTCTGTGGGATCATAGTGACTATCGCACCCTTTTAAAATACAAAATAATGCCAAAAATGTTTACCACCTGCATATTGCATTCATCTCTTTCTCCTAAAAAATAACTAGAACATTAAGTTTGACCTCTACTAATGTATACAGAACTTTTCTACCAATCTTTTTATTAATCTGTACCCGCCATTTCGTCGGCGTGAATTTTTATGTATAACAAACCAGTGATTAAACAAAATCACCCGTACGAGGGTTAATTTAAATTCAACATAGGTGATTTAGCCGTGTATCACGTTTTGTGAATGTTAGTGACTCACTACTAAATTTGACTTAATACACCCTTAGCTATATGGTTTCAAAGGTGCTGAGTACCATGTATCTGTAATATAATTACAAATCACGTTTTATTGATAAATAATAGTAATTAACTATAGGCCACCATCTTGTCTGATGTTGGAGTAATACACCTATAGGTGCTTGACGGCTGATTTCCAACTTTAAGATTATAACTAACCAGACTGGCTTAGAAAGCCCAACCACAATGCTGTAGTTGTATCACGAGGTTTTGGCAATATCCGAATAGGTTTGTAGGTGATAGAGCCACGCTGAAGCTATAACTGGTTTCAGCATGAATAGGTTAGCTCGCCCGGAGTAGTACCACTCTCTCACCAACGTGAAGTAACAGTGCTTGCATTGTTGCGTTTCGTTCGGTCAGTGAGAGCACCGGGGGCCCACCTCCCCTTCCATCCCTCCGTCCATCCTCACCAATACAAGATGGCAGCGCAGTTGCGACTCCTCTGGTGTTACTGGAGTCTATGGATGGTGGTGATCACTTAACATCATGTGACCCATTTGTTCATCTACCTCTTACGAAGAATAAAATAAACAGCTTAGTGAGGGACGGTCTTAAGCCAAATCATTTTGGTCACACTCTTATGACTATAAATTAAAAAAAGACCAAACAGATATTAATGAAATGCTGATAAAAGATCACAACAGTGATGTGTTTATTAAAGTATTTTTCTTCATCATCATCTTCTTACCCTTGTCTCACGTAAATAGGGTCAGCGAAACATGTTTTTCTCTTCTACTCTATTCTGTCAGATGTCATCGTAATAATCACACCTATTATAAATACAGTTTGTCCACACCTTTACGGTCTTTCTCTACTCCTGTATCCGTCTAATTCCATACTCAAAACTTTTTTACCTAATAACATCTTATAAATCGATGAACACCGGGTGCACGGACGAAGAAGCATGACTCATTGTCACGTTCAGCCTGAGCCGAGCGTGCAAGCGAGAGCGCGGAACAAGCGATAGAGAGGCGCGATCGGCCTAAGCTTTCGGCTTCTCACGCATCTATATCTCTTCCACTCATC
Source organism: Antheraea mylitta (assembly GCA_014332785.1). Lineage (NCBI taxonomy): Eukaryota > Metazoa > Arthropoda > Insecta > Lepidoptera > Saturniidae > Antheraea > Antheraea mylitta. Next base: position 2,934,380 of record JACEII010000020.1, read on the forward strand.
GGTCGATGCGTCCGATCCGTATCACGTAAAATTATCGTGCGGTAACCGACTTTACAGGCAACATTCTTTTTTGCATCCAATTTTTTTGTTACATGACTTCAGTAAAGTATTTTATATAAATTAAGTAACAACTATAACAAGATAAAATATCAAAAACTTTAACGTAAATTGTTGGCAATGTGTAGCTTAGTGTATAGCTTGCACTAACCACTCCAGCATCTTGAATCACTGCCAATTCAGTTCAGAGGGCACTTTGGAAATAATGAACGTAATATAAAAGACATGAAGAGGCGACAATTTGCTGCTTAGTGATTGATATACGTTTTTGTAGAGAAACTTTTTAAGTTTTATTTATTAGTTTTTTTTCTCTAATTAGTATAACTTCTATATACTTTATTTCTTCTAATTTTTCTTCTTTTATTTTTATTGTCAGAGTGATTGAAGATGTAATACAAAACAACATTTATTCAATAATTTGTAAATTTTGTGTGCTGTACTTTTGTACAGCCATACAAGTATATATCATATACTTCTTCGCAAAACAACTTATCCCATTTATCTTCATTTCATTCATAATTATCATTTTGACCAGATTTACTATAACACTATTCTCTCTTATCGGTTGAACTGGGAAAAAATCGAACTCTCATGGAAAATGATTTTTTCTTTGGATTCCATTTTCTACATACATAATTTATCGCCACACCGTCAGTGTTAAATGATTAATTTCCTAATGTAATTAGAAAAGTGATACAATCTTTTATCTTATTCTAAGACAACGGTACGATTAAATCAGTTAGTGTTAATTGACTTATTGATTAGGGAAACACTGAACACAGCGCTGATGATTTTTCCAATTAACTCCCCCTTACAATAACGTTTTCCTTATAGGAAGGGAGGAGTATTGTTGAGGGAATACAAGGACAGTACTAAATGCGGAAGGAAGCTTTTGAATTATACGATACGCTTCTATATATATTGTGAAACACATTTGTTGTAGCTACTAGCATGGGTTCGGGGTCTCAACAAATCCCATTTTCTAAATATAAAGGATTTAGCCACAAAGATACATTGCAGCATTCTTAAGAGAGACTAACAAGTTATAAAATTTCTAAATGTTTTACTATATTCACTAATTATTATGCCTGATAATTAAGAACAATGCGCATTATTACATCAATTTAAATTTCACTTTGAATAATTTTTGAACGAGTGAGATTATCAAAATACTACCACTAACACATTTTTGTAGAGCATTTAATTTCGTACCGATTCATATATTGCTTATTAGAATTTGATTATTGGCTTGTAAGTTACAAGTTCTATAGAAAAAACCTGTGTTATTTACATGTAAAATAAAAATCCCCAATGCACGACCTCAGGTGTCACGTCCCAGGCGTCTCTTTTTGCCACCCAGCAAATATTTTAGTGTGGCTTTTACGAAACAAAATATCTAATCATTTTTTTTTAAATAGCCTACTACGCACTTTACACAATCTTTATCGTTTATTGTGACTAGGTTTTTCTTCATCTGACAATAGTGTATCGAATGTAAGGGAATCGAATGTAATTTGGTCGAGTTTAATGCTAACAAAACACAGGTGTGCGCGTTTACATGCAAGACATCTACATTTACCCCCCTTCCTACTCTTCAGAACATCTCCCTCGCAATGCGAGACAGTCTCAATATCTTGGGTGTAGATATTCGCAGCGACCTTAATCCCAGGGACTACATCGGGAGCGTAATCTCCACTGCATCTCGGAGACTCGGAATTCTGAACAAGGTGCGGCGCTTTTTCACGCCTGATCAGTTTTTTTCATCAGTTTTTGGGGTGTAAAGGGTGTCGAGTAACATCTTAAGACTTGAGACACCCAAGCCAACCTCACCTGCACGTGGTGCACCCTGCTGAATAACGAACGAGGCAATGGCGAAAGCGGGGTGGTAGGGTTTTACAGCCCGACTGGGTCGCAACCACCATGTACATGGCGAAAAAGCCCGTCATAGTGACTCGCTTTTGCGCGTCGCGTTTCGAGATCAGCCTGTACATATCCAGTGACTTCGTCATTATGGCCGGCATGACAGCGGCGACTGACGATGGATAATCTGTCTCTCAGTGGTCGCCACTGTTTTTGGATTGTACTATGCTTACCACCAGGTATAGTGCAGTCATTTTGTCGTGCTTCAATAAAAAAAAAAAAAAAATATCTTCTTTACAAGGCACAAGTTCGGCCTTGCGTGGAATAGTGTTCGCACCTTTGGGACGGTTCCGCCAAGTACCTACTGGATGCCTTGGACAGGTTGCAGAGACAGGCTATCCGCATTATTAATGATGCAGACATTACAGAGTTTATAGAGCCGCTTCAACTGCGCAGGGATATTGCCTCACTGAGCGTGTTCTACCGTCTGTATCATGGCGAGTATTCTGCAGAGTTGTTCAATTTAATCCCTTCTTCTCCTTTTCACAACCGAACCACGCGCACTGGTCTACGGAGCCACAGTTTTACGGTAAACCCTATATGGGCACGAACTAAAAAGTTCGCAACATCCTATCTTTGCCGTACCGTGAAGCTGTGGAACAATCTCCCGGCTAGTGTGTTCCCTCCTTCCTATAATATGGGGTCCTTCAAGCGTAATTTGAAAAGGCATTTACGCAGGCCGGCATGACAGCGACGACCGACGAAGGACGAGGTATCTCTCGGTTGTTTTTGGATTGCACTGTGCTTACCATCAGGCACAGTGCAGTCACTTTACCATGCTATTATAAAAAAAATGTTTTTATATATTAATACGCTGTATAGGAATAGTCCGGTGAAGCTGTTAAGACTTTATAATAGCGTAATTAGTTCGAAAAAAAACTGTATAGGTACTTGCTCCTTTCTAGCTAATTCATAGCTCATACCACAGTAATATAATACACAATCTATATTTCGCTGTATGTAGTGCACAGATGTCATAGTTTTATCTCGTTTTTATTTTGCAATAAATAAGCAAATTTGTTCAGAACGAAATGTCAAAGCTGTAACAGTTTCATGACCAGTCTAGTCAGATTTATCGACTCAGGGGTCACGAAAAGGGCTAATTTTAATCGTTATATATAAAATACCTTCACTGAATGATAAGTTGCTAAAATTGAATAGTTTATCAAATGCAACTATATCGCAAGGATCTGTTATAAAATCACAAATATTAAATTAATACTCTATTACAAAGTTTAATTGAATTCTTCAACAATGACAATATATTATAACAGTTGTGTATATATCAATAACTAGCCTCTACCCGCGACTTCGTTCGTGTGGAATAATTACTTTGGACTAATGCTAACACATAGCGGAAGCTCTCAAGAGGAAAAACCCCGATTTTTAAACATTCTTCATTGATGCTCCGCTCCTAGTGGTTTTAGCGTAATGATATATAGCCTAAACCATTCTCGATAAATGAGCTACATAACGTAGTCCGGTGAAGCTGTTAAGACCTTGATGGGTCAATAGCGTAGTCATTTCGAAAAAAAAAAGCTACATAACATTGAAATAATTTTTCAAATCGGACCAGTAGTTCCTGAGATTACCCCATACCACGCCACAACGTCACAAACTTTACCTCTTTATAATATTAGTATAGATAAATTTAATAAAATATTCATATCTAATTTTCTCTATACTTTCTATAATGGATAGAAACAAACTTTAGATTTAAAACAATTTTGACGGTAAACATATTTTAATTTTTCACTGTGATTATATATTATCTAATAAGACGAAAGCTATTTCGTAACAAGTAATTTTCTCCGATAAAATATTTTACGAGAGAATTTTCTACATTTTCATAGTAAATTGTATACTCGGTGAACCTGATACAGCACGTTCTCCTATAAAATTAATTTTCTCCACGATCATAAATTTACAATAATATCAAAGAAATACTGTTGCGGTTCATACTACATAAATATCCAATTTTCTATTTTATAAAGTCTACGCATCGTGTCGAAAGGTTAATTAATATTACTCACTTTTAAGTCTCTTATTGTTTCGTTAAAACGTCAAACCATAATAAGATATATTAAATGCATTTTAAATCTTTGAAATTTTTAGAGATAGATAACCTCTTTGGTGAATTAGCGAAGAATGAAACTTTGTAATTAAGGGTTTGAAGTGAATTTCTTAAAACAACCAAGGAAGAAAACCTTGTTTAAAAACAGTGCGTGTATCAGCGTGTACACGCAGAGGAAGTGAAATTTTTATGGTTATATGTATTAAATTTTATATATATGACAACGCTCAATAAAAATATATATATTATATAAAGTCCTGTAATATATACAGTTAACTATTCATATATCATTGATGTAATACTAGACTCAGAAAGACATTCATAGATAATTACACATATAGACGCCTACCTTACGTTTAACACGTAACGCGTAACGCAAAATTATTCCTACAATGCCTTAAGAAATTTCACATAAAAAAATATAATGAGGTCTAAAGTTGCGGTTGGTAGAGGCCTCAAGGAGAGACGATAGCACTTGCCGGTGCATACATAAAAATGTGCGAGCAGTTACGCAAATAATAAAAACCATCATTGAATTGAATAAAGTATAAAAAATTTCAAAAACCAACATACATCGTAAAATGTATCTAAAAACGAATCAAATAATTATAAGAATCTAAAAAGGTCATATAATACAATTACTTAATTTCTTACGTTATTTTTAATTAAACTTGTATCATTACCTATGATATTTAGTAATTTTAAACTAGAACAAAAATGTCATTCGATCTATAAAAAATACGTGTCAAGTTTTCCCGTTATGTACCAACACTAGATTAGCAACAGTCCCCGGAAATTATCTGCGAGTTCATTTTGCTGACCCAGTTGCATACATTGAATAAATAATAAAGCTTAATTAGTGCACAATGCACCCTTAACTTAATGCATAACTTATGTAAACGGAATACACAAGTAGCTTCTAATGAAAACACTAATGACTAGTCGGTTGAAATTACTATCGGCGGCATCTTATGATATATTCTATTTTGAACTACCTATTTACGCCTCTGAGAATACCTTCAACGTCCGATATTCTATACTCTATACTTAATATTATAAATCTGAAAAGTTCGTTTCCTTAAACACGCTAGTTTCAGGAACTACTGGTCCAATATGAAAAATTATTTCAGTTTTAAATAGCTAATTTCTCAACAAACCACACACATATCATCACGATAAGGCCTACAGGAGTACTAATGAAGAATATTTCAAAATCGTTTTTTTTTTCCTTTTGAGAGTTTGCGGTGTATGTTAGCGTTAGCCCAAGGTAAGTTCCACGAGAACAAAATCGTGGTCAGAAGATAATAATATCATATATCGGTATCACGTGGTGTAGCTGTGTATTGTATAACTTTAGATAAGCCATTATCTCGTAAACAGCTTGTATAAAATTTTGCATTTAAATAAGGCTTTGTTCTTTAACTTTATTTATATTGGTGTATGCACTTACTGTACGCGATTTCAATGAAAAAAAATACGTGTGGCACTCGGGGACTACCGCGGTAAAGCTATTGCATAGCATTTTTTGTTAACTTATGCAATTATAACTATTTATTTATTTTATTTATGCAGTTTTTTTTTACTTTGTTTTTTTTTTCTTTGATATTAATTCAAGTTACACTTTTTGAGCGTGGTGACCGATAAGAAAACAATTTTTTTTCTTTTATTAAATAAATGAGAAGTTAATATTGTTTAAAATATTTTTATTATCTTACAATACATGTAGGTTATTCAGGAAAACACTTTGTACACAAATTATACGAGTACAGATATTCACTGTTGTACATAGATGATAAATACCTATACACCAGTATACTTTCTCACAAACAGCTGATTACGTATTCGTCCGATTTCGGAGCAGCTCGTCTCGATCCGCACCCGATTAGGCCTTCCACGGCAGCGGCTCAAGCCTAGGTTCGATCCCTCGGTAGGGAGCCCTTGAGTGCGTTGCTTGCGCGATATGGTGACACACAAATATACATCACTGTTACAACACTACACGATCACACCCACACACTTGCACGCCTACACGCTTACACATGAAAGTGGAAGGGTTTACTTTTTTTCCCTTATCGAACTGAAAAACTCTCAATTTTCCGATAATAAATATATGGAGGAGTTGTTGAGGCGTGTATGCTTGGTACACATATACGTTTCAACAACTCATACATATATGAATAGTTCGCTAGGTTAGTTAAGATAGGTCACGATTTTGCATGCAACAGGCAACAGCCAAGCCGAGGTGTGCCTTGCACCCTTGAGCTGGTTGCCAAAATAAAATCAGCTGAGTGCCTTAAGCGATCGCCTTAGTAGTCCGGTGAAGCTGTTAAGACCTTGCTGGGTCAATAGCGTAGTCATTTCGAAAAAAAAAAAGTATCAATCCGTGCGAGCTTTGTACAGTCGTACCATATACACGTTAAGCGAACGCTCAGCCGAGCTACATGGTAGGCAGAGTGGGGGGTGTTAGGTTTTTTCATTACGGAATTTTTGGATTCGGTCTCCACGCTCAACGCCCGCGATATAAGCTGTGCAAAGGCTTAAAAACATTGTTTATTCCTAATTACTAGAGCCTATGTTATATAGCGCCATCTAGTATATTTTTGTGGTTTTTGCATTCTTGTGAATAGATAATGATCTTCTAGTGCTTGAAAATGTTGTAAGATGGCGTTATATTACAATAGCCGAATACTAATAAGTACAGCTCGAATCCAATAGCAACAATGTAATTAATTTGTGTTAACCAATCGAACGAAGATTAAATATAAATTGACAAATACTTTAAGCCGTAAAATAAAATACTGAACGTTTAGTAAGCTAGTAACTTCACTTGTTGTAGAACGATGATGGGTCACTGGTAGCATGTTGGATCATCCCGTCAATTGTCGTAGGTTCAGATGCTAAGATGAGCAGGAACTTTCAGTGGACGAAAATATAGTGAACGAAAACCTGTCTCCAAGCACTGAGGTGTGCCGTGCACCTGTGAGCTAGTTGTCGAATAAAATAGGCTGAATGCCCTAAGCGCTCGCCTTAGTAGTCCGGTAAAGTTGTTAAGACCTTGTTAGGTCAATAACATAGTCAGTGCGAAAAATACTAATCTTTTAAGCACTTGCAGTTGCGTTCCGACAGCTTTATATAACACTTAGTATGTACTTCTCTACGTTTAGTGTGATACGGTCTTGGAAGCACTGCCATTTAATATCAAAGGATATTGTGGTCTAACGCTAAAATCTATAAATTGTAACAAATACTTTTCATACAAAAGAACAACTTCTACATAAATAATGTATCGTTTCTATGATTTATTATTAAAACCGTCTAACACACAAAACGATAAAAATAAATATTAAAACTGAAAGTTAATATTTCAATTTATCGGTCAAACCAAGCGAACTGCTTCGTTTCGACTCGAAAAGACTTAGTATTTCAACGAGACCGCAAATATTCCCAGTGCCCTTGACAGTTAAGCCCTATAATTAGTACCCTGTCACCAAGTAATTGTTACGGGAATACCGAATTCGACCGACCGGACTCGAGTATTTGTTGCGTTGTTTATTTTACCCCTAAATAATTATGAAGTTGAAACTAATTTGATGTTTGTATAACCTACCTTAATGATCTTAAAAGCGTCATTGTCTACAGCTGATTTTGAATACATTTTAAGAAATATGGAAACTATTTCTTTTTTTTTTCATGTCATAGGAGGCAAACAAACTGGTGGGTCACCTTATGTTAAATAATCATCACCATCCATAGACACCAGCAACACCAGAGGACTCGCAAGTGCATTGCCAGCCTGTGTTGGTGGGGAAAGGGAGCGGGGAAGAGGAAGAGAGGGAAGGGAGAGGGAGGGAGGTGAGCCTCCGGCGCTCTTACTGACCGAACGAAACGCAAAAATGCAAGCACTGTTACTTCACGTCGGTTTTCTGTGAGAGGGTGGTACTAGGCCGGTCGAGCCGTTCCATTCATGCTGGAACCAGTTATAGCTTAAGCGTGGCTCTACCATCTACAGAATTCACTGATGCAAATGTAATTATTAATTTGTAGTGTTATAAAAAATGACGTAGCCATTTAAACGATCATATTACCGTGCTGGGTATTGATAAATTGAATCCAACATATGAAATTTCTTATTTTTTTTAAATTATTTTTATGTTCTAACGTTTGACAAAATCTTAAAATAGAAATAAATAACGAAGTGCTAAATTTAATTAAATTCCAAAACTAAAAGTCCCAACTTTGACAACACATTGTTGTACAAGAGACTAAACACCGCGCCAGCAATGCGCTTCTGAACAGCAAGTTGGATAAAGCTTTTTGGTTAAACACGGAATGTCGTAAACGCGTGTGGCTCTGAGCCAGACAACAACGGAACGTCACAGTTAGAGCATCGCTTGGAACTAAAGAAACGTGTCGCGAATCTCTTACGTGCTGTTTAGTTGCTATTTTTCATTTACCTCTAAAAACGTGGCAACATGTGCCAATTCTTCCGCATCTGGTTTATGAAATGAAGTGTATGTATTAGATTCACTTTTTTTTTCGAAATTACTACTATATTGACCCAGCAAGGTCTTAACAGCTTCACCAGACTACTAAGGCGAGCGCTTAAGGCACTCAGCCGATTTTATTTTGGCAGCCAGCTCTAGGGTGCACGGCACACCTCGGCTTGGCTGTTGCCTGTTGCATGCATGCCTTAGCTAACCTAGCTAACTATTCATATATGTATGAGTTGTTGAAACGTATATGTGTACCAAGCATACACGCCTCAACAACTCCTCCATATATTTATTATCGGAAAATTGAGAGTTTTTCAGTTCGATAAGGGAAAAAAAATCTAAACCCTTCCACTTTCATGTGTAAGCGCGTAGGCGTGCACGTGTTTGGGGGTGATCGTGTAGTGTTGTAGCGATGATGTGTATTTGTGTGTCACCGTATCGCGCAAGCAACGCACTCAAGGGCTCCCTACCGAGGGATGGAACCTAGGCTTGAGCCGCTGCTGTGCGAGGATTAGATTCACAAATAAAATTTAAAAACGGGTAACTTGTTCTCTATTTTGTTAGTATGATTTCAAAAAATCTTTTTTGCAACCCTTTCTTTTGAACAATCTTCCATACATATAATAAAAATGTGAATCTAAATTCTGTATATTTTCGATTTTCATAAAAAATATTTTATGTATCTAGGAATATTATAATTATATAAAATATATTTCAATCTTTTTTAGAAGTGTCTGTCTGCCTGTTTGGATCTCAATAAAACCTTACAAAGAATATCATAAAGCATATTATCGAGAATAACTTCGTTTTTACTTCATTAATTCATGGCAAATCGTGCCACTCTATTTAAAAATATTGCAATTTAAATTACTAATCTAGATGACTACAAGAGAAGAATAGTAATCTATACTTATTTCAGGAACTACTGGTATGATAAAAAAAAATCAGACTATATATCATCACCCTAAAACCAACAGGAGTGGAGCAACAATGTAGATAGTTAAATCTATTTTTTCCTATTGATAGCTTTTGCTGCGTGTTAGCGTTAGCCCAAAGTAACTCGCGAACGAATTTAACTGTGCCAACTTTATGGTGATCAGCCAAAAAATCTATATGTATAGTATGTATTAATGTCAGATCAAACTACATTTTTTTAGATAATACTAGCGACTCGCCCCAGCTTCGCACACACGCCGTGTAATTTATGATAAGTGTCACAGCGATCTGAGACGTAATATCCGGTCCATTTTTTCACAGTTCGACCTTTACAATTTATCAAAGTAATACATTATAAATAGTAGTATCCATATACAGAAAATACGCAATATAACTGACATTATTTATTGAACGAGAATCAATACTATATAACTAAAAATGGATTGACAAATTAATAGTAAATCTTAGTTATATGTAAAAGATAAAAATGTGTAATGTGTAATTTTTTTACAAGAACCACTGTTAAATTATTCAAGTTATTTAAATTTGTTCTTTGTACTGTGCTCTGCTCAAACAACGTTTGCATGTGAATCGTTTGTAAAGGAGAAATTATTCGAATTCAAAGGTTCAAAATAAGCAACAAATGTAGATGCTGTCGCAATTGCATTCACTCGCTTCGACGTGTTAAAAGGTACGAACTCAAGTATTCAAAGTGGACATACTGTTTTATTTTTAAACTATGACGTCAATTTAGAATTGTATATGATATCCTTACCTACTTTTTACAAAACACAGCATCTCTTTTTTTCGTCTGTTGAAGTAAAAGCTTCTTTAGGCACGTTTGAGCAGTATTTTTGGCAGAGGGTATATTTATATTTTTGCTTCATGACATTCTACGTAAGAATGACCGGCCTTATTGCCATTGCACAGCTTGCATCAGACAAGCGACGCCTGGCGTACGGGCCTGAGTATATTTAAAATTGATGTTATACAGCTTATCATACGTTTAATTGGTTAATAGACTTTATAAACATGTGTATAATAGATATGGAAACTCAACTAATGTTAATAATTTCAATAAACAAATTATTGACATTCAGTATTGTCATTCACTCTATAACTAATATGAAATATTTAGAAGAGAACTCATTTATTTCTATGTTTTGAATCGTCGCGTCTTTCAGCAGTTCTTATGACTGCCTAGACTTTATTTATTCATGTATAAAATCGTTTTTTGAACTAGGATATAATTTATAAGTAACATGGTATTTTACATGTTATAAAACGTAGCATTTCTTTGTTTGTGTGTTTGTATGTTTGCTTGTATAACTATAGTACAAAACCAATGAACCGATTTACGAGTATACGGCGGTTCTTTTAAATCCTGAGAGTAATCTCTGGCCAGGTTTTAGTATAAGTCTATTACATTAGCTACCATATCATATGAAAGAAGTTTAATGTAAATCCAAGTACCTTAAAAGACTATCATTCTGTTTGGAATATTTTACCGCAACCATTAAAAAATCGATATATTATCGCAGACTAGATAATCATTTAATGGTGCAATAAAAGCAACTTCTATATGTAAATAATAATTATGTGCACTCCTTGTGTATTTGTATTCTATGCGTGAACTTCGAAACCTATGCACAATTATTATTAGGTCATTTGTCAATATTTCTAACTTCAGCGTTTAATAAACGTCAGTGGTTTTAATAAGTATTTTTTTGTATAATTTTCGGTGTTTAGAATATAGTTTTCAATCCTATGGTACACGTAAACACATGGCTTTTCTTTAAAGACTCTCTCGGACGCCGTAAAAAGGAGAGATAGTAAAGTATAGATTACTATTATTTTTCTATTAATTATCTTGTAGATAACGTCTTTCTATATTCTTACAAAGCATGTCTATATATTGCCCCTTACCAAATTTATTTATATTTAGAAAACATTAAAATTAAGAGATCCTTCCACAGATCTATACAACAGGAACGATGTTTGATTTTTAGGTAAACTTTATTTAAGTAATTACTTTCAATCAGGTAATATCATTGCATTTTGTCTATGGTGTTTTATTCGACCTCCGATCTCCACAATATCTTCGGGTTCGTTTCATATTCTTAACCGCTCACGGTCGTAATCTTCGTTCAGTATACACCAAAACCCTTGAGATCTCTCATCACAGTGCTACATTATATTTGAACTCCTTCACAATAACTGCCATACGATTATGGAATGCGTTACAAAACTTCAACATGTTGAAACAATAACTTTAGAATTTAACTATACCGCTATTTATTTGAACAACAGGAGACAGAATGTCCGTGATTTTACAATTTGTATTTATAATAAATGTTTGCTATGTATATTTTTATTATATTTATTATTATATATATTAAGGATAAATTGTGGTGACCCCCAAATATAAATGCGCGATTCTACAGAGTGGATTATCCGTATTGAGTTCCGATGGAATTGAATTTCGGCGCACTCTTTTTCGATCAATGCCACTCTGAATACTTTGCCGGATGTTAGACTGAGTCAGTTTTGTAACTCGTATTTCACGGATTTTCTGCAAAGGCTATGGGAATTGGTGAAAATATTTGACTGTACCTTTTTAGTGTATCGGTTATATTTCTTTTGTTTTTATTTTTTAACTCTACCTTTTATCCATAATTTCAACTGACATAAAATTACGATGTGGTAACACACTAAGCTCAGAGACAAATGAGTTTCAAGTACAAGTATTTGAGTACACGAATACTTTTATATATATCCATATAAATATCCAATGGTTGTATAATTTTTTAAATTCATCATAAACTCAGGCTCATTGCAAATACTTCTAAAGTCATATAACCCAATGAAGGTGTAAATGACTAGATATTACAAAACAAAGTACTCCACCGCGTCTGTCTGTCTGTTCGCGATAAACTCAAAAACTATTGGACGAATTTTCATATGGTTATTAATAGATAGAGAGATTAACGAGGAAGGTTTAGGTATATAATTTGTCAAGATTTTTTGTAAGTTGGATAAAATATCACGGTAATTGTTGGAAATGTTTGAAAAAACCCGTCTGAGATGTTTCTTCAAAACACTGCGTCAAAGAGATTATCTTTAAAATATAACATAACAAGATGACGTCGCGGACATCAGTAAGTTTTAATATAAATGAAACAATTTATAATTTAAAAACAATATTTTCTCGGCGCTACAAGTGCTTTATACTCTCGAGGATTGGCTGTAAACATATCAAAGTTACGTGCACACAATATCCAAACAACAATAAAACCCACATTAGTTTTATTTTTAATATATCATAAATATTATACAATAAATCACTTGCAAAAACAATACACATAACATATACCTAGGGGTTAATTAATTTCTAATATAATTAATTCCAATGGATAGTAAAGCATTAATCTAATAAAAAAATAACAAAGATAATATACGAGTAGGTATATAGATACTAACAATGTCCGTGACTTTGCCCATATTCAATTACAGGACAAAACAGAGTAGGAATTTAACATTAATTATGCTTCCCAGTGGCAAGTTATAAAGGACACTCTAAAACTTTCACCACAGATAAATGGGCAAATTTCAAGTTATTCAAATAAAACTTGACCGAAAAGCTCATTATTAGTACAAATAAACAATGGGTTTCGATAGCACATAATGAATAAATCTGCAATGGGAATATAGTTCGAATTCAATCATTGCGTTTAATAAAAATAAGCAAGAAAAAAATAAAGCTATTTATTGCCATAGTAATACAAGTGCGCAAAAAATCTCTTAAACATAAAAAAACTATGATAATGCGACCTGGCGTCAGGGCATTACCGCTTTTGAAAACGACGCCGGTTTTCAGCCAGGGCTATAATTTCTAAAATACAGATAAACATTACTTATTTAGCATCCAAGTCGTAACCATAATCTTAAAATAGCTATCTTTAGTTATAGATAGAAATAATTAAGAGACCCAACCAAAGATAAAGTGATATGAGACAAAAGAAAATACGTTGCAATATACGTTATATGATCATGTGTATAATGCTTTAAATCTATTAACGACAATATAATTATAAATCGCCTAAATAAATCTCAAACCATGAAAAGATTTAAAAGCGCTTAAGTTTAATAACATGACCATAATCTCACCAAAGAGCTATAGTTTCACGGGCCGTTGAAAAGCCGATAACCGCTCGAAACTTGGCACGGTTACGGAACACCTGTCCACTGGCAACTCCCCGCAAAAGTCCCGCAGACTTTTTTACTATTCAAATCGATCCACTTCGATAATAAGACGCAGTGCGGTACACACACCTTTTAATTTACATCGGAATCTGTTACTTTTTTGTTTCTATATTGCCACAAATCAAAAAAACACCTAATTTCTGAAAACATAATGATAAACATAATATTTAATGTAGCTACAAAAACTTGTGTTAGTAATGTAGCTTTCAATTAGTGAAGAAATTTTCAGAATAGGTTCAGTAGTTTCAGAGTTTACATCGTAGAAACATACTCACAAAAGTTACCTCTTTATATTGATAATATAATTATATGGGTCAGGAGTAGAAGACAGATCTTAAAATTCTGAATTGGGTTAGTTTTGATTGGTTTTTAAAACTCAAAGAGAGAATTTCACATAACTATTCTATAATTTATATTAGGTTAGATTAGGTTCGCAACTTCAACTTACTAGGTCAATAGCGTAGTCAGATCGAAAAAAAAATCAATAGTTATATAATTAATCAATTTCAATAATCATTCGTAACATATTCTCGACGTACCTAAATAATATATCAATTAGTTCAGCGTTACATCTAACCCTACGGTTACATTATCGGGCGAACATTCGCGTCGAGTAACCGCGGCAGAAGTTTGTTATCGGTCTTTGGCTAAGAATGCCACGAATTCTGTGGCCACACAATCATATAAACTTCAGGGTTTTAATTATCACGACAATACACGCAAAGTTTGTGAAACTCCAGCGAAGGAATGGCAGCGAAATTATTTTATATGACAACCTATAAGTATTTAACGCATCTGTACTATTTAAATATAGACTAAAATAGAGTGTTCTTGGATGTTTAGGATTCCTCTGATCTATAATATTGAGAATCAGCAATATTTTAGTTTAGACCTCATAATTTATTATACATATTTATTTAGAACTAGCTGACCCGTGCAACTTCGTCTGCACCAAACTGGTTATCACTGGTTTCAATTGTATTTTTAAACGTGAAAAAATTGAATAAAACTAATACCCGATTACAGCCAGGTACCGTTTCCAGTTGTGAATCCAAACTATCCAGCGATTAACTGAAACATTACCAGATTACATGTGATTTTTTTTTTAAATAAGCCTAGTACCCTTTCGTAGCATCATTTACCACTCCGTTCATTGTAGTCCGGTGAAGCTGTTAAGACCTTGCTCGGTCAATAACATAGTCATTTCGAGGAAAAAAATCATCCACCAGGATCAATTAAGATAAAAAGTAACCTGCATAAAACTAAATAAACATCTCTACCACTTACTTTCTCATAAATATCTTCAACTTGTATTAAAACCTTTTTGTACTCCATTGTATTAAAGAAAAATATATGAACACCGTATCGAAACGTCAAATATCGTGCAGAAGCGTGAACTGTCACTTGCTTGAAACTATTGTTTAAGAGTTATAAATTGTTTCGAAAACGTATTCTAAATATATTTATAAAATATTTTTATAAATAATCTTTGTACCACTCACAACATAGTACTTTTACCTTTTATTATATAATAACTTTTAGTAATTTATCCATGTTGATATGTTTCTATTGTAGATTATTCTACGTTGTTACACTAAATATTTGTCATTAAATTTATATCGTGTATTTGTCATACTTGATATTGGCGAAATTACCTACATAGGCAGAGGTCATACCAGAAAAAATCAATCAAGCCAGTTTTATATATTATATTCATCCGAACAAAAGGCTACCTGGTTGCCGGCAAGCGTTGCGTTTATTTGTGCATATCGTACCTTTACAGACAATTAAAAATTTTAATTTTTACTAATTTTAGGATGTTTTTTTTACTATCTTTGAAACGTTATTAAAATGGAATTATTATTGCAAGACATTTTTGGTATTGACAATAATGTGCTTGATGGTATTTTTTGGAAATAAAAATAAAAGTAATCTTTACCCATGTTAGAATAGCAGTGATTTTATTATTACTATATTTAAATATAAATAAGTACAAATTTCATCTTTAACACTAATTCAGTTATTAACTCAATATTTAGATCGATTTATTGCTATAAAAATAATATGTGTATAGAATATAGCTATAGGTATAGTTTAGTGCAGCACTGGTTGCACGATATAGATAGCGATAATTGTGGCAGCGTATGTTATCGACGCCTTTTTTTTTCGAAATGTATACGCTGTTGACCTGGAAAGGTCTTTACAGCTTCACTGAACTATTGAGGCGAGCGCTGAAAGCACTCAACCGACTTGGGATGTTTGGGCGAACAACTCAAGGGTACACGGCACATCTCGGCTTGGGCTTTCGCCTGTTTTGTACAAAAATAGCGACCTATCTGAGCTAAACTATCTAGATATACGTATATGAGTTATTGAAACATGCATGTGTACCAAGCATGCATGCCTCAACAACTCCTATATGTATTTTGTGTCGGAAAAATTTATCTAAACTATATAGGATAGGATAGGATAGGGAAAAATAAGGGTAGAACTCTTTGTCGTTTATATCTTTGCAAAAGAAAAACAACGTGTAAGCATGTAGACGTGCAAGTGTGTATAGGTGATGTGTTTGATGTTGTAGCAGTGATGTAAAGTTTTGTGTCCCTGTATCGCGTAAGCAGCGTACTCAAGGGCTCCCCGTCTAGGGAACGGACCTAGGCTTGAGCCGTTGCCGAGCGGGTCCTAATCTGGTATGCGGGAGTGAAATTTACCCCCAGACCACAGCGGCGTTATACGGGCGTGGACGTGAACACGCTCTGTTTGAAGAGACAGGCTGGTACTGATCTTTCGCTGACATGATTGAATCAGGAGGGAATGTAAAAATGTGTCGCGGTCGTCTTCTATACTACGCAGCGTTGGGTACGGGTTCATAGTTCGCGGCGGATACCACTAAAGGGCTGGGTTAATTCGCGGCTTTTTCGAAATAACTACGTGTGAGTGATCTTATATACGCCCAGACAGAAAGCATCTCCAGGTCCCTGTGGAGATCCTTATTCCGGACGTACCATGGGGCACCGGTGATTTACGTAGGGCTCGGTTCTGGAGAACCAGCAACTTTTGAATACGATTTTGCGCATGTGCAAAGACCAAACAACTGTACGTCATAATCGGACGGATGCAAGTTTTATATAAAGCGAGTTTATGTCTGGGGGACATTTTACTCTTATGACAAAGCAAATGATAGAGACGACCCAAGACCATAGCGGCTTTGTTTCGCAGTCTATCTGTGTGTGAATCGAAATTTAAATGTATATCTAAAGTGACGCCGAGATATTTCACCTCACCGGCCCAAGGTATTCCGGTTTCGTATAGCCTGATGGTGGACGACGGATATGTTTAAGGTGGCGTCAATCCCAAGTCATACGTTTACGTTTATCGTTGTTTATTGTATATGGTGAAATCTTAATATCAATAATGTTTAAAATAATAATAAAATGAAATTTGTTCTTTGCTATGGAAAAAATAATTGTTTTGAAATTTATTATTTTTATTTATAAAATATATTAGCGGGTATATATATGATTGTTTATGAAGAAATGTGTCTGACTATAATAAATTCATGCTTTTAATTGCGTTTAAAAATTACTGAAAAAAAATGTTCCTAAACCTATTCATAAATCAAAATGCGCATTGAAAAACCAAACGTTAACCGGTTACCAAGTGTCCTTTCGGGCTAATACCAACCTCTCACAGAAAACCGACGTGAAATAACAGTGTTTGCACTGTAGTGTTTCGTTTGGTCAGTGAAAGTGCCAGAGGCCCACCTCTCTTCTCGTTTCCTCCTTTGCCTTCCCTTACCCTCCCCCATATACAGGTTGGCAACGCACTTTCGACACCCCTGGTGTTGCTAGAGTCTATAGAGGGTGATGGTCACTTAACATCACGTGACCCACCTGTTTGTTTGCCTCCTGTGATACAAAGTAATATATATTGATATATTAAAGAACCAGGTATTCTAAAATTCTTGTTCTTTTAACGTTGCCGGCTCTTGTACTAAGGTGTCGCAAAAAAGTCTAGTTACGTTAACTACAAATTTTTGTTTTTCGTTATCCTGGAGAATCCCTTGCGCTTTATGGGACAAAGAGTATCATGGATGTAGCCTTGTAATATCAGTTATCACTGTGTTAAATTTCGTTAAAAATGGCTCAGTACTTTTAGAGTAATACGGGCTTAGATTCTAGACTTTAATCCTAAATCCTAGAGAACTCTTTGCGTTTTATGGGATAAAAAGTACAGTTGATGTAATCTCGTTATATTAGGTATCACTATGTCAAGTTTCGTCAAGATTGGTTCAGTACTTTCAGAGTGATGCGTGTGCATAGGGACAGACAGACAGACAGACAGAAAGACAGACAGACAGACAGAAATACAGACAGACAAAAATTGTAAAAAGATTATTTTTGGCTTCTATATCGATATCATAGTCTACCCTGATTAACATTTTCAAAAAATATTTAATGTATAGATTTCGGCTTGTTACAGTTTTATTATAGTATAGATAGATAGAAGAAGATAGATAGATAGATTTCATAGAGTAAGTTCTATTAAATGGTATATTATTTTGAGCGATTATAATCGAATCTTACTGTTATATTAATCACAGATAAACCTTAACACGTATTTGTATTAACACTAATTCGAAATGGAAGCATACGGTTTAAGTGATGAAGGTACAGGGGGTACTGGGAAGATATTTATCGGCAATATATGCAGGTTTCTTTTATCCTAATTGGACCCGGTAAATGATGCTGCGAACGGGTTCTAGATTTATTTTAAAAAATTTCTTACATACGAACGGGGTATATGTTTGAGCGAGTCTCTGGATAGTTAGGATTCACAATTGGAAATGCTAAATATTGCTGCAATCGTATTTTAGATTTTTTAAGATTATTTAGGGGTGTAAGGGGTGTCGAGTAGCATCTTAAGACTTGAGACACCCAAACCAACCTCACCTGCACGTGGTGCACCCTGCTGATCGTGGCGATAGCGGGGTGGTAGGGTCTTACAGCCCGACTGGGTCGCAACAACCATGTATATGGCGAAAAAGCTCTTCATAGTGACTCGCTTCTGCGTGTCGCGTTTCGGGATCAGCCTGTGCATATCCAGTACCGGGTAACTTTCGTCATTATGGCCAGCATGACAGCGGCGACCGGCGATGGATAATCTGTCTATCGGTGGTTGCCGATGTTTTTGGATTGTACTATGCTTAACATCAGGCATAGTACAGTCACATTGTCGTGCTTCAATAAAAAAATAAAAAATAAAAATACAATTGTAACCGGTAATAACCGATTTGGTGCAAACGAAATTGCACGAGACATCTAGTATTAAATAATTTAAATTCAAAATAAATTACTTTATAAATGAAAATATGGACTTTTTGGTGGGATCTTGGAATGTCTATGAACTTATAATATCATCATCTGCTCAACAATGTCAGTAATAAATTGCTAGAAGATAGGTTGCCAAAAAAATAAAAATAAAAACCACCACATGACAGACTAAAATCCCGCCAAAAAACAGTTATTATATATAAATGTTGCCATGACAACCTTAGTAAATAATGTTACAATTTACACAGTAAAGTATTGTTCTGGGAAATCAAATTATGTTAAAAGTGTGGAATCGATGGAGTCGCATGATATCAGCTTAGAACTAGTGTATTTACTGACTACTCCATCAACGTGTGGTGGACGGCAAACAGACTTGACAAGCGGACGTGACGTAAACACAGCCGAACGTGAACAGGAAACTCTCTGTGACAGAAGCCCGTATAGCACCTCCATTAAATTAACGACCTCGATACCAACGAAAGCACTCGGCTTTACTTACGATTATTGTAGAATTAAATTTAATTCTTGTTGTAATAATACTATATATATATTAGATAAACTTTTATTATCATATCGGCTTTAAGCACGGCGTGAAAACAAATTCAAATTATACAGTAAAATAAATCGTTTCAATACATGAGTCAATACATTTTAAAATATGTAATAACATAAACGATTTAAAATTGGATTTTTCTCTATTGTTAGTACCTGGGCGACTGAGAGCATTATTGAGCATTAGCATTTTTTTATCAAATAAAAACAGATCTTTTGCTGTTACTCGGATTTGAACTGGGGTTACACGGATTTTCGAAGCAGTCGATTTCCATCTTTTTCCATTGCCTGAAATCTCAATTAAAAAAGTTTTGTATGTATAAAATCTAGCTAGATCGATTTATCGCCCCCGAAACTACCTACATAGGTACTAAGTTTCATGGAAATCGCTGATGCTGTTTCCGAGATCCTAAATATATATACAACTACAAAAATATACAAGAATTGCTCGTTTAAAGGTATTGATTTTTAATTATTGTTAAATTTACAGTTTTATACACCTAGAAGTAAGATCAAATTATATGCCGTTCAGAAGGATTTTTTTACTTTTACAATGAACGTACATCACTAACATATTTTTTCTTTTATTTCATGTCTTTGTTAAATAAAAGGTTTCTTTTTTATTACTTTATTTTTTAGTATATTTTGTTATGTAATATCGAGATTATTAGGTTTCTTATCTTTTCACACCCTAACTACCGATCACGCTTACCGGTTACAATTAAATTTGTTATACTTATAGCTTGAGGCTTGTTGACTACATTTTGTCTGAAATATACCGAAAAGCACACAGTACTATTAAACCAACTGCAACAATAATAATAAATCGCGTCGGGTAGATTTACTGACAACGAGCTCTCAAGAATACAATAAAGCTTAAATGTTAAAAGTGGGTAATTTCACACAGGTGTATCCAATGCAAGCTAAATATTATATATAACACTAGCCTCTGCCCGCCACTTCGTTCGCGTGGAATAGATACATTAACACCAACACTAACACGTAGCAGTTCTCAAAAGAAATAACATCCCGATTTTGAAAAATATTTCATCTGTGCTCCGCTCCTATTGGTCTTAGCATGATGATATATAACATATAACCATTCTCGATGAATGAGCTATATAACATTGAAAGAATTATTCAAATAGGACCAATAGTTCCTGAGATTACCCCCTACAATGCCACCACATCACAACGTCACAAACTTTACTTCTTAATAATATTAGTATAGATGACACAGTGTATACACATAATTCAGTAAGAATAGAATTGTTTAATATATATCTTTCAATATTTTTTACGTATCACTTTTGACCATTTTTTTCAAAATTAAAACGCTGTTGACCTGGAAAGGTCTTTACAACTTCACCGAACTATTGAGGCGAGCGCTAAAGGCACTCAGCCGATTTGGGATGTTTAGGCGACTAACTCAAGGGTGCACGGCACATCTCGGCTTGGGCTGTCGCCTGTTTTGTACAAAAATCGCGATCTATCTGAGTTAACCTAAGCTAAGCAATTTAGATATACGTATATGAGTTATTGAGACATGCATGTGTACTAAGCATGCGTGCCTCAACAACTCCTATATGTATTTTTGTTGAAAATATTCCTCTAAACTATATGGATAGGATAGAGAAAAATAAAGGTAGAACTCTTTGTCTTTTATTTCTCTGAAAAAGAAAAACGGCGTGTAAGCGTGTAGGCGTGCACGTGTGTATAGGTGATGTGTGTGATGTTGTAGCAGTGATATAGGTTTTGTGTCACTGTATCGCGTGAGCAGCGTACTCAAGGGCACCACGCCGAGGGAACGGACATAGGCTTGAGCCGCTGCCGAGGGGGGACTAATGTGGTGGGACGGCCTAATCTGGTGCTTTTGACCACAATCTACCTCGCTAAACGTCAAGAGGGACTAACACTCAAGTAGGTATATCTACCGAAATTTGTAGTTGGTAGAGCCACACTAAAGCTATTACTGGTTTGAGCATGAAGGGGTCCGCTCACCCGCGGTTGTACCACTCTCTCACAGAAAGCCGACGTGAAGTAGCAGAGCTTGCATTGTTGCGTTTCCTTCGGTCAGTGAGAGCGCCGGAGGCCAAGCTCCCCTCCCCTCGCCTTCCCTCCTACTTACCCCTTCCCCCAAACATAGGCTAGCAACGCATTTGCGACTCCCAAACGAACAGACGGGTCACCTGATGTTAAGTGATCACCATCGTCCATAGACACTAGCAACACTAGGGGAGTCACAAATGCGTTGCCATCCTGTCTTTGGGGGAGGGGGAGAAGTACAGAGGAGTGTGGGCTGGAGGGAGGGAGAGGAGATAGGTCTCAGTGCTAGATAATTTAAAATAAAATGATGGCAACACTGTAATGGAGTTGGAAACACTGAAGTTCAAAAAACATATATAGATTAAAAAGGTGTGAGGTGTAGTGTTAGCGTCTTGTAAGTTACAAATGTATAAAGTTATGTTTAATAAATATAAAGGTATAAAGAAAAAACTCGTTGTTATATTTTATTAAAAATACATCAAGATAACACTCAGGTACTCTCACTGAACGAACGAAACGCAATAATGCAAGCATTGTTACTTCACGTCGGTGTTCTGTGGGAGGGTGGTACGACCCCGGACGAGCGGACCCATTCATTTTGAAACCAGTAATAGCTTCAGCATGGCTTTACCACCTTGAAATACGAGAGAAAAGTAGTAAATGGTCTTAGTATATTCCGATGACTTTATTAAACAGTAGTCCGGTGAAGCTGTTAAGATCTTGCTGGGTCAATAGCGTGGTCATTTCGGAAAAAAAAAATAAAGATACTTTATTAATTACCTTTTTTTATACATAAAGTTATAGGCGAACGAAGTCGCGGACATAGCCGTTAAAATATGTATTACTACCCTAGCACCATAATAACAGCAGAAATATGTTGTAAGATATTAAAGTATATCAATGTTACAAAACTCACCTCCGTTTTTTACGTCATATACGAGATATACTGCATAAATAGGTATAAATATTATAAAGAAATACTCGTAAATCAGAACAGGCTGCTTCTAACTAACTCCGTTGTATGTAAGTCAGAATATGATACATAGAATTTATGAATGAAATATACCAAAATCGTGCAAAATACTCCGACCCAAGATACTATATTCTCTGCATAGGAGAGTGTCAAATTCGATATTCATGATTCCGGCTGACGCGAAGTAACGCGCATTCACAATAATTCTTCAACGCTATTAAATTTAAGAGCGCAGTTTATGAATCTAATAACTTCTCAGTAATTTATACAATACCAAATTCATTATTATTGCCTATAAAGTTAATGCAGAGTTAGTAACAACTATAAATTATGACTAATTCAGTATACATTAAATTCAATAATCTCTTATAATGTAATTATATACATTACTTCTTTTAGCGTTCGTTACGTTACTATAAAAATCCTTTATCTGAAATCACATTGATCTTATTTGAACGTTTCACATAGAAATATTACTCTTGCCATAATGTTCTTAAGGTTTGTAATCAAAATTGAATCGATACGTTAAACATGCTGAAGTTTCAGCAATAGTACTAACAAGTCGAATACACAAGTATTTTGAAACCCATTCAATAAGATAGGCAGTTTCTAACCCGTGGTATGTTCAAGGCCTGCTATGAATTTTATAGACCTTCCAAAATTATTGTATCAATTCACTAGTAGCCCACTCTGACTTCGCTTGACAGACATGCCCTGGCATCATAAGGAAACTGAAACAAAAACGTATGGATGCAAAAAGTACGTTTTTGCATCCATACGTTTTTGTTTCAGTTTCCTTATGATGCCAGGGCATGTCTGTTAAATTTATTACTGAGCTATTTAACTGATCATCTTGTGTTTGATTACTTTTGATTTTTTTAGATATAACCAGTTACTTTGACTTATATGTCACGTCATACAAGCTATGAAAATGCATCACTTTACGTAATTTGTATATATTAATATTATAGATAGCCTATATCCATCTGGAATAATAGATATTCCAAATAGTGAATGAATTTGTTAAATCGGTGCAGTGGTTACGGATGTTATGATCCTCATACAAACAAACAGTACCTGGATAACCAAGCCTAACTCGGTTCTTTAGAAAACATTTTTAAATTAAAATAAACTGTTAGGTTTACCTCACAAAATTAAAACATTTAAAAAAAATATCTCTTTTGCTGTCACTCGGATTCGAACTGGGGTTAGACGGCTTTTTAAGCAGAGGATTTCCATCTGTGTTATTTTCGTTTTGACAGCGGCGGCCAATTTTACCTTTAAAAAGTTTTGTATGAATGAAATCTAGCTAGATCGATTTATTGTCCCCGAAACCTCCTTCATACTACGTTTCACGGAAATCGCTGACACCGTTGCCGAGATCTTGAATATATAAAAATATGAAAATATACAAGAATTGCTCGTTTAAAGGTATAAGATTAGATATACAATCCGTTCACTCCCTTTATATTATAGTATAAGCTACTTATATACTCATATATAGCACATACTATTCGATAACGCCAACCAAGCTTTTAGACATGTATGAAGCTACGTTTCCAACATGTTAGTATGAAGTCGTATTTATTGTTGACATTAGCACGCAACGCACGTATACCTGAACGTACTCCAACGAGCTAACCTCACTTCAGACTGTCACGCGATAATATCTGCACACGCGACGGGCCAGATTACCTGCCCTTCAATTTTATACGTGAGCATTTATGCATTCGTCTTTTAATAGTGACGCCACTTTTTCTGTGCGATTTTTATAAACTGTAACAATTATTCAACAAAGCCCATATATCCATGACTATCCTAATAGTTTACGATGCCATTCTATTGTAATTTTTTGGAACCTGAAATACTTGACAGTTTCTTAATAATGGAGGAGGTTTTTTTATATCATATAGGAGGCAAACGAACATGCGGGTCATCTGTTGTTAAGCGATCACCGCCGTCCATAGACACTAGCAACTTCAGAGAAGTCGCAAGTGCGTTGCTAGCCTATGTTTGGGAGAATAGTGAGAAAAGGAGAAGGGTTAGAGGAGAGAAAAAGGGAGAGGAGAGGGGAGGGGACGGGAGATGGGTTTCCGGCGCTCTCACTGGCCGAACGAAACACAACAATGCAAGCATACTTCACGTAGGTTTTCTGTGAGAGGGTGGTGCTACCCCGGACGAGCCGACCCATTCCTGCTGAAACCAATAATAGCTTCAGCGTGGCTCTGCCACCTACAAAGTCTAAACTGAGTATTTAAAGTTTTCTTTAGATACTATTTTTTCTGAATTTGATGATAATGTCGGCTTACATATACCAGTTTTTAGTGCAACTTTGTACCAACTCGCACGTTTTTCTATAGATAATGTTATTCACGTACTTGCCATAAATTCTCAAATAAAACACTGTACAATAAAAATAAAAACTCTCCTTTATTTGCCGCCGAGACATTGAGCTACCGGAAACTTAATTCCTGGCGTGGTTATTCTTTTTGCATTGTAGTAAAGCCGGCCGGTTAATCGTTGACGTACTACGCTCTATGGCATTAAAACTAAAAAGAGAACTCACCTTACTTTTAGCTGGTAGTATACGCTAATGAGTGATGTACGGTGATAAATTTTCACCTTTTAGATCATACTGCAATTCAAACGAATAGTTTTAAACATTATAACAATATTATATACCACCGTAAACAAGCCCTTTGTAAAGCTATAAACTGGAGTACACGGTTCTTGCTTTTGCTGCGCTACTATTTAAGCTTTTCCTGGTTTGTAAACATTAAGAATTTACGAATAGTTTCATAAGGACAACCAAAAAAATACCAAAATTATACGGAACCCTGACGTTGAACAAACATAAAAATAACATTCAGTAAGTTAAAATTAATTACAGCGTTAAATTAAAAAGCGTTTCCCACGTATTAATGTTTATATTACTTTCCGCCATAATCTCCCACCGGATTTTGCACCTTTATTAGAAATGAGAGCGAAATTTAATTTCATTCAGGCAGGATTTGTCGCAAGAGAGATGAACGAGGGACTTCGGAAAATAGCCTAATTTTAGATTGCCGCTGCCCCTGTATACGTTAATTTAATATTCTAATCGTAATCTATATAAGCTTCTGTTATCTATCCCATGTTTATTCTCAAAGAAAAAAAATATATATTCATTTATAACATTATTAGCTTCAGTTGAAGAGACATAAAATATTAACGTATTTCACTTAATACATTTTAAATGAATAAATAAAAATCATTTCTTAATTTAAACGTTACCTCTTTATGTTATATTTATTTTAAACGTATAGACTTTATTGTAAGGGTGAAATAAACCCAGTTTATCAAGAAATATATAAAGATTGGGTAATAATAAAAAAATATTTTCAAAATTTTTGAAACAAACAATTAACTCAGTATATGTATGATATTATCACAAGCGTTTTAAAATGTTGTTTAAAATGTATGTAACAAATAAATAATGATGATCACATACAATCTATACAGAAATTAGGTAAGCACAAGGAATATTACTATATTTAAGACACAAAAAGTTGTGACTTGTTGTTCTCTCCTATAGGCTTATGTTTCCCGGAGCTAGTGTTTAATTTACCATGGCAGACAATACCAGAATTTTACGCAACACTGTAATACCAAAGTAATCATTATAAGTCGCTACTCCACCATTACCACCTTGGGAAAACATCTCGAGGGAAGCGCAATAAATTAGTCTTTATCCCTCTTAATTGTGCGGTTAATGAAATTCAAGGCAAATTTCTAAGCTGATAATTATTTTCGAGATATTATACAGAGTAAGGACTTAGCATACTTATCTAATACACTGAATAAAATAGTAACGGTTATTTATTAATTAATTATAAATAACTATTACAACAATGTTATTTAGTTAGTAAATACTTTCGTATGAGTCATCTCCGGAACTATTCATCCAATTAAGAAGTGATTCACTAGTAAAAAAGAAATAAATCGTTTATTTATAATGCATTATACGATACAAAGTACACAAGAGTGGAAAAAAATCGGCACATCCTGGCATTATGAAAGGGTATCTAGCTCAATATATGCCAAAGTGTGATAAGAGACACTAAGCCCTGATATTTAGCTGGAACCCAGTGCAAATCAATAATATAATAATACGTAATAAATGATAAAACTTAAAAAAAATGGGTATGTAGGGAAAATAAGTAACGTAAAAATAATAAAATACATAATATAGATATAAGTATAGAAAAAAAAAGGTAGTAATAGTAGAGTACATGAAACATGATTTTAATATATATCATGAGAGAAATGCAGGCACAACAAAAATATATGCAAGACAAATTTTGTAGGCATTTATGAGCATTACGACATTAATAAAAACCTTTTAAAATTAATTTTAAATGTAAGTAGGGTCTACTATATCCATAAGTGATACATTTTTTCTTCTTATTAATTATTAAAAGATAATCAACACATATTAAGTCACAGGCGGTCGCAACTTATCCTATTTTTGTGAACATTCAAAAAACATTTTCAGATATACCAATCTTTTAAAACATAGATAGTACTAATAATTATAATTAGACTAAAACTATACCTATATGAATTAATTCAATATTTTTATACCAACGTACAGATTTGGTTGGTTTATTAATTAATTTGGTCATGGAATATGTCGTCAAAGACATACCCTTATTACCATGCATAAACTTACTTAGCTATGTGCTATTATGTAAGTTTTAATAATGATATGAAGAGAGTATTCGGCTTATCTATCAAATGGAAAAAAAATGTATACACTTTCAGAACGTTTTGTTAATGAATATAACCTTTAAAATTACTAAGGTTTTTCAAAAGACAAGCGATATCAAATAAATATAAAAATACATAGATACTATATGGTTCATATGTAACATCTGTACAGTGTATATTTGAATCAATAATCTTTTTACTGTTTGCATGCAGAACGTCTATCAGACAGTCGTAAATTTGGCATATGACAGACAGACATCGAATTTCTAATTTAGATATATAAATAATCCAATAATATAAACATCTGTATTGCTGTACTTAGATGAAAGGCAGTGAACTTTATTTGCCGTCTTTAGTAACTATGATGTATATTCCAATAATATTTGTAATACAACAATTATCACAGAATTGATTATTACAGATATTTCAAACTAACTGTACCCACAGTTGCTCATGCCTTTTATTATTATTTTTTTTAACAATGCGTTGAAATGCTACTTAATTGCTTGCAGACGAAGTCGCGGGTAACAGCTAGTCTAAAATAATATAACCTCAATTACTTTTTATAAGGTTCCCTATCTGAAAGTGAAAGTTCCGTGAAAATCGGTCCAACCACTTTGGTAATAGCACAGCGGGCGTAGCCACGATTAACAGCTAGTCTAAACTAAAATTGCTTGAATTATTTTTACAAGGTGAACTATATGCCAATGAAAGATTCGTGAAGATCGGTATATTTTGTTTTTTCCTGCTTTCACTCCTACCGCGCATGAACTGCATATAATATTTTTGACGTGATAGTCTTATAAATCAATGAACGCCGGTTGCACACACGAAATAGTATAACTCATTGTTACATTTCTTCTGATCCCAGCGTGCAAACGAGAACGCGGAACAAGCGACAGAAAGTAGCGATCGGCGTAAGCGTTCTGTTTGTGACGTCTATCTATCTACGTATAGAATAATTCAATGAAATTCATAAAAGTATGCAATTTTTAATTAATGCTTTATATGACGTTATCACGTAAAATTATCATCCGTCAACCGACTTTACAGACAACCATTTTTTTTAATACTTTGTAATACTTTTTAATTACCTAAAATCGGCAGTGTAATTTCTTATACATAGGTTACCTTGCTAAAAGAGTAAGTATTCTAATTTTAATAAAATGCCCAATTAAATATCGAAAAATTTATTAAGAACGAAGAATTCTATAATTTAAAGTACATACCCGCTTATTTTATACTTAGGTATTTATAAGGTGGGAACTTAGAACACAGATGGCGTTCCAACATAAAGCTAATGACTTCGAACATTGTTCCAAGTTAAGCGACACTTAAATTTAATCGAATATTTCAGGTGTAATTATGTAATCCATGAATTGTTTTATTCTAGCACAAATATAATATTTTCAGAACCTCGGCATTGTGCCAAAGTGACATATAGAACACATTTTTTTATGAAGAAGTAGACACCTTGATCCCTCTAATCAAATAAAATGGCACGTACGTCTAAATGTATTACTAATCTATTGAATTACATATATCCATACAGTGAGCTTGCTTATTATTTTTCCCGATTACTTGTAATATTTTTTTATGCGAAAAACAATGCCAACAAAATATTAAAAATAGAGTAAAAGCCCTTAGATCTGCCCGTAGAAGACTACGAATGGAACACCTTTTTTGAATGAAATGGCACGTATTTCTAAATGTATTTCTGATCGATATATGTTTCTACATATATCGATACATTGAGCTTGCTTATTATTTTCTCCGATAACTTGTAATATTTTTTAATGTAAGAAACAAAGCCAACAAAATACTGAAAATACAGTAAGAAACCTTAGATCTGCACGTAGAAGACTACGAATGGAACATCTTTTTTAAGACATTTCTAAATAAATATTAAATTGAATACGCAATATAATTTGATGTAAATTGAGTACAAATTGCAAAATATATCCACAACAATCAACAAGTGGTATTTTTTTAATGAAATCTAAAGTAGTAATAGATTTTATCTCTAAATCTGTTGGTCGACTAATACTCTCTAGGACATATAGATAATTCTAAGACATACCGGCTGATACCCGTGACTTCGTCTGTGTTATTGTTGCCCTGTACAAAGAAAAAAACCATAAACACTACATCGCATGGACTACATTTCCACGGCAAGATCATAGTTTCATAAAACTTTTATTCCGTTAGGATAAATGAAGCTATCATAATAATTTGTTCTAGATAATGACCAAGCATCTAACATCTAACAAAACTTTACCACCTCACGGTTTATAAAAAAAAACAATTTTCAACAAATATATGAGACGAGATATTTTTGTTTATTTGAATTTTCTTTTAAATTTTAATAGTGAATTCTGGGATATGAATTTATGTTTCTAATAATAACGAAAAAATAAAAACTCAGAGGCGGAAGGCTTTCTTATTAAAATTAAAAGCTCATACTTGGAGATAATTTTTTTGAGTTGTCTATCAACCTATTTTTCAGAGTATAAAGTTAAAAAAATTGTTGATTTTTTGGCCCACTCGACTGTACATAATACATATTTCAAATAATACATGTACGTGATTTCGAAGTATCTTTTGTACAAATAATGAAGTGCTCATTTTTATGCAGTTAATTTTCAAAACTACCTAAACTAAAACGAAATTTGAATTCGAATGTATGCAACAAGTTCTCAAAAAAGTAATCTTCTAGAGCAAGTACCGTTTTCGTTTTATTAGCATGGAACGAAAAGCCTAACTGTAGTTAGTAACGAAAGGCGTAAAAAGTAAAAACTTCTTAAGGCAAAGTACCTAATTAGTACGCACCAAGTTCTCCCATAGTATTTCAACGTCGGAAACATCCGGTGCTCAATGAAAAATAATGGAGCCAAGTCTTGGTTCTGTAGCTTAACGAATGGTTGGAAAAAAGTCGATTAATCCAGAAAAAGTAATGTTTACCTTTTATATTGTAGTACTTTCTTACTTCTTGACTCAGATCGGACTAGAATTCATAGTTTATGGGCGAAAACATTATGAACTTTTGTAATATATTTCTTACTTGTATACTAATGTTTGATTTCATTTTACTATCTTTCTGCACAGAAAAAAGTTTTTCTCCTCTATTCGTCAACCGATTTTCTTTATTTTGATGTTTAATAATTATTTACGAACTTATTTACGAACGTACGAGTGTTATCAAAAAATTAATTTTGTAATTGGTTTTTTTTTCTATACAAACGACGAGTCAAGAGGTTTATTTATAAGTCACCATTTTGTCATACTTCGCTATCCTGACGTCTACTAATCTATGATATTTGTATATCGCTTGTCAAAAATACCCAAACGATAAAGTTCTGAACCGTCTCCAGGCATCCATTTTCGACTTAAATCTGCTACCGCCGGAGCAGTTTGGTTTTCGTGCGGAACACTCTTGTACAAACCAAGTGCACCGCCTCACGGAGTACATTCTAGCTAGGTTCAACGATAATCCCGATCACAACCCGACACCGATTAAAGCTAGCCCGAAACGCACAATAGCTGTCTTTTTCGATATCGCGAAGGTCTTCGACAAGGTCTGACACGAAGGGCTCATCTATAAACTATGTCAATCTCGTATCCCGGATAGGCTAGTTTACATAATCCGCGATTATCTGTCAAATAGAACTTTTCCGCTACAGAGTGGAAGGTGAGCAGTCATCACCCCACCCGATACGCTCAGGTGTGCCACAAGGCTCCATTCACGCGCCCACCCTTTACAGTCTGTCCGTCAGTGACCAACCTCGGCCCCCGGGTGTAGAGTTAGGTTGTTATGCTGACGATACAGTCATCTACGCTTCCGGATGGTTTCCGATACGACTTAGGAAACGCGTCGCAGAGACCGTTAGCACACTCGGCGACTGGTTTCTGCGATGGCGTATAGAGGTCAACCCCGACAAAAGTGTCGCAATACTTTTCGATTCTAAACACCGCAATTACGAGCGTAAACTCCAACGTATCACTTTATACGACACTGACATTCCGTGGACCAAGCAGGTTAAATATCTCGGAGTTATGCTAGACAGACTGCTCTCATTTAGACAACACACAACGCGAGTACGTAACATGGCCGCCATGGTCATGGCTCGCCTACATCCGTTAGTTTGCTACAAGAGCAAAATGTCCCTCAGACACAAGCTCACACTGTACAAAACTTGCATCCGTCCCGTTCTAACATATAGCTATCCCGTTTTCGCACATATGTTAGAATATAACTTTAAAAAATTACAAGTAATACAAAACCGTTTCCTACGTAAGGCGACCGGCGCCCCGTCGTACGTCCGGAACGAGGATCTCCACAGGGATCTGGAGATGCCCTAAAGGGATAGAATCTGGGCGTATGTAAAATCATTCACGATTAGCTATTTTGAAAAACCCGCGAACCATCCCAGCCCGTTAGTGGTATCCGCCGCGGATTACGAACCCGTACCGAACGCTGCGCGTATAAAAGACGTCCGCGACATATTTTTACCGATCCTCCCGACGAAATTACGGCAGCGAACGATCTGTACCAGCCTATCTCTCGAAACAGAGCGTGTTCACGCCCACGTCCGCGAAACCACAGATCACGCCGCCGTGGTCTGGGGGTTAATTTTGATGAATGAAAATAGGACGCGATTTGCATGTAACAGGCAACAGCCAAGCCGAGGTGTGCCACGCACCCTTGAGATAGTTGCCAAAAATAAAATCGGCTGAGTGCCTTAAGCGCTCGCCTTAGTAGTTCGGTGAAGATGTTAAGACTTTGCTAGTCAGATCGAAAAAAAAAAAGTTGCAACACTTGTAAAATCGTTCAGATTAAAAAAAACCATATCCGCTTCCATGTATAGTTGTATTATAAAATAAAAATACATAAAAGTTAAACAAAAAAGGAAGAAGTTCAAACACCTGGCACATAAAAATTATAATTTGCTAGGAACAATTTTATTAATCAACTAGCTTCTGCCCGCGACTTCGCCCGCGTATCAGTTACTTTAGGCTATCGCTAATATGCAGCGGAAGCTCTTAGAAGAAAAAATTAAGATTTTGAAACATTCTTCATTGGTGCTCCTAGTCCTAGCCTAATGATATGGCCTTCTTCGATTAATGAGCTATCTAACACTGAAAGAATTTTTAAAATCTGACCAATAGTTCCTGAAATTAGCGCGTTCAACCTATTATACAAACAAACCCTTCAGCTTTATAATATTAGTATAGATTACTACTCTTCTTCTCTTCTCTCGTACTTAACTCCTGCCGTCATTCAAATGACAATAACTTACGACAGAGTGGACCGATTTTAATGAAACAAAAAAGAGGTTTTATTGTGAACTAAGTACTTTGAATTAATGCGTGGTCATACAAACAAACAGACCGACAGACAACTGAAGTTATAACTACTATAAATTATATAAAAAATCTCATACATACACATGAATCTCACACAAAATGTAATAAATAACCCTATGGTCACTCCATTATAGCTTCTATAAAGACTGCATGGTAAGTATTAAAAATGTTAAAAATTACGTTTGCAAATTACTTGTTTTCGTACTGATCCCTAAAAAACATTGTAATTACATTAGTATTAAAATTAATTGTTTGCGAAAGACATTAGGAATATAAATTTTACGCTTTAAAAATTCAAGCACGTAGAATTTACCTAAACATTTTAGTCCGTATTTGTGTTTTTCATTAAAAACAGAACCTAATTATGTTTAATCACTATTAATTCTTTCTCTATTTTAAATGCATGTGCAAATATACAGTCTATATTATTATAAAATATAATTATTGAAGTTATACTTCTTTGGGCGCGTAAGGGAAAAATGGTTAGGGTAAATTTTAAAATGCGCGCGCGCACCGTCACGAAAATCCGACATCCTGAAATTAGCTATAGTCAACATTTTGTTTCTTTGTATTTTTTGTTTGTATTTCTATGTATTAAAACTTTCAATGTATTAAATACCTTTTTTCTATTGTTAGTGTCGTTTTTTCCACAAACCTAGAATAAGGCGAAATATAATTTTTTTTTAAAGATTTTTAACTAGGCCAAGGAAGTATAACTTCTAACGCGTTTACATAAGTACACATACACTTTTTTTTAATAAAACTTCTCTGATGAAATTTTTTCACGAAAGGTATTTATTGTATATGGATTCGAGCTTCTACTCGGTATAATTAATAATTTACATCCAAAATCGTCATATAAAAACTTATTATAATTTATATTCCAATAGAGATCGCAACAAAGATATCGAAATAATAAATTTGACACTTATTAAATTCTCTATGACAATTCATCTTTAATTATAAACTAAGTATGGGTTATATTATGATTATTAAACAAATGAGTTAGATACTTGTACACCGTGATTGTTTAAAGTGTGACGACCTTCAATCGTGTGATAGTTCATGGTAACATTTATTATATATGTAACAAAATAATAGCAACACAAATGCCAATAAACAACAAAGAGAACTTAAGGTTTCTTCTAATACTCTCAAAAGTATGGGTACAAAATTAAATAAACCTAGGTTGACTGAGCGGTGACAAAATCTGTGAGCAGCGTCCCGGAGTTTATAATCTTCGATACTAAAACGGAAAATAAACTCTTTTGTTTGTTCAAACTTCAAAAAAATATCTTTATCATTTTTTAGTTGGTTGGCTACACTTTTATTACACGCAACGGTCATTGACACTGTGATTTAACATAGACGGGTAGAGGATTGACTACAATTTAAGTATTTTCTAGATATTTAGGTCAAATACTAAGTACCTATTTTTTAAATTGATTTACAACGAGTATCAAGTACTAAGTATCCTGTAAAAATGTTGCTAACGAGTAACCAGTCACTCAGTATAGATACTAGCAAACCCCCACGGCTTTGGCTTCGTCTTCGATTATATGTTTATAAGATATTACACCACATGTTATCTTTATGTAACTTTAATTATTTATGCACCATACACCAATATATCATTCGAAACTAAAAATTTTGAGTTTATTTAATTTTTGTTATCAGTCAGACAGCGCGGGAGTGCATTGCGCGGCCTTTAGTGCTAGCATAAAGACCTAAGACTGCATTAATAAAGTACAAAAGCTTTATCTATGCACAAGCCAAACCTTCCGTTCTTCGAATTTTGAAAGGTCTTTGTCAAATAGTTAAACAATTATAAGATAATTATTTTAGTACTAAAGATTCTATATCTGATTACACAAGGGTATTTACAGAGTCAAATTCTAATTGAAATTTATTTTTATTTAGCAGTCTTATTGAAATTTTATTTTTATATCCATTTTTTTAAGTGTTTCAATAACGTATTTTCACAATGTTAATAATATACAACACAATATTTTTTAAAGTGTCACTTATATACAACAGAAAATAACCTATAGCAATATTATAAAGAGGTAATCTCAGGAACTACTGGTCCGATTTGAATTAGTTTAGTGTTAGATAGTTCATTTATCGAGTAGCTATTTACCATCACACTAAGATCAATAGGAGCGGAGCACCAATGACGATGTCTTAAAATCGTTTTTCTTCCTTTCCAGTGCTTCCGCTGCTTGTTAGGATTAGCCCAAAATAACTATTCTACGCAGATGAAGTCGCGTGGAGGAGCTAATAAAATATATAAATAACATTGATTCCAGATTCCGAGCTAGAGGAGTTGGGTGAACAGTTACCAAGGTACCGACCAGACTCGATAGCAGCACTGCGTCGCGCCACGCGCTTCACAGAACCTGAACTGAAGAGACTATATAGAGGCTTCAAAGCGGAATGTCCCACCGGCGTAGTAAGAGAAGACACCTTCAAAATTATTTACTCACAATTCTTCCCTCAAGGAGGTGAGCAAAAATAACGTATCTTAGTTCCCCTTTTCCCCAATTGCCACAAACAACGTTTACCTTCCACATATATTTAACTAGCGAGACCGGCGGACGTTATCCCGCCCTGGTAATAAAAAACACCTTGACGAACCTACATACCTAAACGTTCCTCAGAAATCACTTTATTTACTGGTGAAAACCGCATGAAAATCCACACCACAGTAGTCTTTGAGTTTACCGCAAACAGACAGACGTGGCTGAAGACTTTGTTTATAATATGTAGTGATTATATTAAAAAAGGCATTTTATTTCTGTTCAAGAAACAGTTTACATTTCAAATGACAAAGTATTAAATTGTTAAAAATACGGATAAGTTTTTGCCAACTCTTACTTTATCTCAGTATGTACCTAATTTACACGATGGCACGAAATAAAAGTATCATACATTCACCACATTTCAAAAAAAATTTAGTATGAAAATTCATTATTATTACTGCTTGCGGTAAGTCCAGTCTGGTTATAGCACTAACAATGTTTTTCCTAGTTTAACAGAAACCTTGAAAGTAATCGCAAATTTTATGAAAATGCAGCAACTTACTATGCTGACCGCTGACCTGACCTCTCTTGAACACATATATTCTCTGCATCTCTCTATTTTAATCGTGCTACTAAATCTGAAAACAACATAAAGTGCAAATGCTTATTACAATAAAATATATGAAAAATTACAATTGAACGGTCTAATTAGATAATATATTTGTGGACGCTCTAACTGCATGATTGTCGATGAGATAATTGTTGATTGGAAATATTATTGTAATGTCAAAATACAGGACGCTAAATGACACGCGACGTTGCCAAACTGAAGCAATATGGTAGAGAAGGACGTAAAATTACTATCAGATATTCACACACCACAGACCACATTATTATAAAGGAGGGTTAGAATGGATTCATACGTTATACATTTGACGTCCTCTGACTTCATATCCTTGTCCGATAATGACGTCATATCGGGTAATGTGAGAATTCTTTGTAGTTACTTTCAGAAAGGACGACCACAAATTCAATTAGAATTTGAAGTATGAAGTTTTTTTTTTCGAAATGAAAACGCTGTTGACCTGGGGAAATCCCTTATGGATACCCACCCTCCCTGGAGAGAGGGTGGGTTATGTCCGACTCGCACGGACTAAAACCCCACGGTGTACGTCTTCTGCTGTTGTTGGGGCGGCACGCGATCTCTATAGACTTCATCGTGCCGCCCCAGCGGTGTGGCCCAGCGGCAGAAGTGCCGCCGCCGGGCCTCGTCTTGTAAGGAGACAGCAGGGTACACACCGGCCGTCTCCTTCTCGTCTGCCGGACCTGTGCAATGGGAAGATGGGGCCCCAGCCCCACCCGTTACTAGGTTCGGCTACGGTGGCGGGAGGATGCGGTCAAACTGTCGCCTCCTCCTGCCTGTCCTCCTTTGGCGGAGACGGCCGCTTAGCGGATCGTTCTCGCGGACCCTCTCCGCCGCTTCCTTCTGCGAGACGACTTCCTCGCAGAAGGAGGCAACTGCGTTCCAGACATCCTCGCTACGGAGCATGGCCGCGACCACGCTCGGCAGCGAGAGGTTCCCTCCTATCGCCGCAGCCAGAATGCGGCGCTGCTCCTCCCACGCAGCACACTCAGACAATGTGTGCTGCGCGGTGTCCGGGTCAACGCCGCACTCGTGGCATACGGCGGTCGGCTCCCTTCGCGCTATTCGGTGCAGGTACCAACCGAAGCACCCGTGCCCGATCAGCACCTGCACAAGACGGAACGTCAGGGAGCCCTATCTTCGATTACACCATTCCAGCAGGACCGGGCGGACGGCATCGATTGTATATTTACCGTACTGCGCGTCCGCCAGGTCCTGCTTCCACCTCTCCATCATCGCACCTCTTTCTACCTTCCTCCTCTCCTCTATTTCCCTGGGAGCTGAAAGCTCCCCTGACCGCTTCTTGGCTGCCGTAAATTCGTAAACGGCGGCCAACACTTGCACCTCCAGCTCCCAGGACAGGGAGCCAGCCAGCACCATGGCTGCCGCCGCGGACACCGTTCGCTACCCTCTTACCGCCCTCAAAGCCACGGTGCGCTGCGCATTTCGCAGCGCGTGGATATTGGTGGCGCTGAGGGCGTCTACCCACAACGGTGCCCCGTAGGAGGCCATGGCTTGGATGACCCCCATATAGAGGCGGCGGCAGGCGGCACCCGGCCCCCCGTGTTGGGGAGGAGTCGTCCGAGGGCCCCTGCCGCCCTGACTATCCGCGGTCCGAGCCCCTTAACGTCCGTCCAGGGTGAGGCCCAGGTATTTCATATGGGTTCCCACCCTGACACGGACGCCTTCCACACAGATGTGGACCCCCGGAGGTGGCCCCTTCCGATGCCCATGAAACATAAGGGCCTCGGTCTTATTGAGGGCCACCTCGAGGCCCAGCCTTCGAATGCGCCCGACCACGAGAGTGACGGCCTCCGTGGCCAGGCGCATCAGATCGTTTAGATCTCCCCCCCGGGCTACGACTTGGGTGTCGTCCGCGTAACATATGAGGCGCGCTCCAAATGGGAGCGCGCCGCGGATCACCCAGTCGTAGCCCATGTTCCACAGGAGTGGCCCTAACGCCGACCCCTGTGGAACCCCTCGCGCCGTATTGAGCCGGACCATCTGACTTCTGGAGTCCACGAAGGCGACCTCCCTGCCATCGAAAAAGCGGAGCGCCTCCCGTATGACGCTATGCGGCAAGCTGTTGAAGGTGTTGGCGATGTCCAAGGACACCGCCAATAGCCTTTCGCCCTCAGAGTTCGCCTCCGTGGAGATCCTCTTCAGGAGGGTC
The DNA here is from genome assembly GCA_014332785.1 of Antheraea mylitta. NCBI lineage: Eukaryota > Metazoa > Arthropoda > Insecta > Lepidoptera > Saturniidae > Antheraea > Antheraea mylitta. The sequence goes on from JACEII010000020.1 coordinate 2,972,478, forward strand.
AGGGCGTCCAGCGTGGAACGCCCCGACCGGAAGCCGAACTGCGCGTCCGACAGGTTCGGCCCCACTTCCTCTAGGTGCCGGACGACCCGGGAGGCAACGATCCTTTCGAGCGCCTTCCCAGTGTCGTCCAGCAATACGAGGGGCCCGTACGCGGACACGCAGTCCGGAGGGTGGCCTTCCTTCGCCATTAGGCAAAGCCGCCCAGTCTTCCAGGGCCTCGGGAACTGCCCAACCGCAAAACAACGGTCAAACAGCTCCCGAAGCCACCCTCCTAGATGGTCCAGTGCAATGGCTAGCACTCGGCCCGGGACCCCGTCAGAGCCGGGTGTCTTGCGTCCGGCGGTGCGGAGGCGCTCAATCGCCCTCCCCATCTCCGTCTCTGTAACAGGGGGAGGGTCAATCGGCGCCTCCTCTACCGCCTAAGGAAGAGGCATGGGAGGAGGGAGGAGCTCCGGAGGGTCGGGGAACAATGCTCCCACAACCCTCTCAACGACTTCCGGCTGGAGAGTCTCCGTTACCGGGGGCGCCTGGCCGCGGAACTTTCTCCGCGCCATCTTGTTCGGGCGCCCTCACGGATCCCTCTTCAGCTCACGGAGCATCTCCTCCCATGCCTGGTCTTTCGTCCGGCTGATGGCGACCTGCAGTGTTTTCCTACAGGTTCTGTAGTCGCCATACAGCCGGGCCTCCTCCTCGGGATCCCTATTGGACCTTCCCCGGCGACTGCACCCGTACAGCCGCCGGGCCGCATCGCGACCTATCTGAGATAACCTAAGTTAAGCTATCTAGATATACATATATGAGTTATTGAAACATGCATGTGTACCAAGCATGCGTGCCTCAACAACTCCTATATGTATTTTGTGTCGGAAAAATTCCTCAAAACTATAAAGGATAGGATAGAATAAGTAAACATAAGGGTAGACTCTTTGTCGTTTATTTCTCTGAAAAAGAAAAACAGCGTGTAACCGTGTAGGCGTGACACGTGTGTATAGGTGATGTGTGTGATGCTGTAGCAGTGATGTAAGGTTTTGTGTCACTGTATCGCGTGAGCAGCGTACTCAAGGGCTCCACGCCGAGGGAACGGACCTAGGTTTAAGCCGCTGCCGAGCATTTTTTATATGTTTTTCTTAAAATATAAAACGAATATTAGATTCGATCCTTGTTTACATTGAATTTACATTGAACTTATTTACGAAAAATGTACATTTTTCGAGTAACATTCAGAGGTGAAGAGCATAAAGAAATTAATTCATGACAGAGGTCCACAGATCACAGACTTTTTTTTAATCTGATGAAAACGTAACAAAAAGACTGCATAATAAAAAGAATACTTCAATACAACTTTGTTTTATTATTCTATCCATAAAAATATAAAATAACGAAACAAGACATCAGCAAGAACACAGAGGCGGCAGAATATAACAAGTAAGTGTAAACTAACTATTTAAATTTTAATAGTATCATGTACGTAATGTAAAAATGCGTGTAATATAATGCATGTAAATGTGCTTCTCTTGACAGTTATTCTTATAAAATTTGTAGAGATAACTACTTTTTTTTAAACCATAAGCGGCAAACAAACAGGCTAGTCACCTGATGTTAAATGATCACCGCCGTCCATAGACACTAGCAACACCGGGGCAGTCACAAATGCGTTGCTAGTCTGTGTTTGGGGGCGGTGGAAAGAGTGGGGAGGAGAGGAAGAGAGGAGAGGGGAGGGGAGGTGGGTCTCCGGCACTCTCATTGACACCAAACAAAATGCAACAAATTTAAGCACTGTTGCTTCACGACGGTGTTTCTGTGAGATGGTGGTACTATCCCGGGCGAGCCGCCCCATTCATGCTGAAACTAGTAATAGCTTCAAAGTGGTTACTACTGGCGAAATCACATATTTGCACTCAAAGTGCAGTTTAATTTTTTTACGTTTCGTAGATATATGGGTAATAAAATACAGTTCCTTTATGGGTCAATCGGCATAGGATTAGGATGATTTGATGCGAAATTTTTCATAGATAGTTTTAGAATACTTATTTTTTGGATTATTACCACCATAAAATTTGGTAGTTGACACGCCCTGAATTTGTTTTATAGAGAAGCATTTATCTATTCTACTAAAACATGTCAATAAATGGGACTGCAATATACCAACTTTTGTATAGTTCGACCGATGGTTATGAAAATTGGTACCATACCAAGATATTTCAACCCGGAGAATATTTACATATATTGTATCCATTTGGTCATAACTTAACTATCTATAATTAGAAATAGTAATTACAGTAAATAACAATAATAAACAACCTCAAGAAGTTTATTAATAAAACTTTACTATTTTTATATTCACTGTAACATTAAATCATAGTTAATGTTTATGTACTGTTGAACAGAAACGCATTTCGGGGTTAGGTGAGGTCAAAACGTTACCCGTACGAATAATACTAATAAAATATGCCGACCGTACTAAAAGAATAAAATGGGGACATGAAAAACGCATCACATAATCGTATAATCCCATCAGGTTGAGTGGTCTCCGGCGTGTATAGGGTTATCGTATGCTCAAAAGCAAAGTGACGTCAATTGATTGTTCACGGCTGTATTTAAATAACTAGATACAATAGTATTTGAATAAAACTTCATCTATTTGTAGATTTTTTTGTTTTTTTTTTATTTACAATTGTTTCGTTTTTGAATGCTCCTACGACATATTATAAGTTAGTCTCGTAATAACCATCATTGTTTAATTGCGTTTGACTTTTCTCTAAGTTTTTACATTCGATAGTTAATGGTCTCACCCACTAATACTGTATGAATATATTTTACATAATATTCATATATTTATTTATATATATACATAATTAAATCTATACTGGGTTTTCTAGCTATAACTGCGAGGTCATGAGAAAACTATTTTCCACAGAGTCTACATAGGCTTTCATGTCTTACTCTGTGTAGGAGACATTTAAAAACTAAACACCTATTCTATACCTAACTATATCTTACCTAAACCTACTTATACTTTAACCTACTTATAAAAACTATGCTTCACAGTGACAAGGCTTCATTCGCGTTAAAGTTAAATAAGAATACAAAATAATTTATATATTTACTTCATTTCTAACAAGAGTTATATACAATCAGTCACAGCCTTGTTCTTGTTTTAATGAAAAAAGGTTGTTTCTTCTTCTAGAAACTTCGTTCTACTTTGTAAGTTGCAAATTTCTATCTTTAAACATCTATGTTATTTTATGAGCGCAAATATATTTTCATTTATACTCTTTATTGTGTTTCTAGCGACTGTTTCTATTATTTCTGTTGCATAAGCACCCATCAATATCTTAATTTTTTGCTAGAAAATTTCCATAGAGTCAAAAAATTATCAGTAAGAATTAATAGTCAACCCTGGAAGTAGCTTTATACTTGCTCAAAGAATATAGATAGGGTTAAGACGCAAAGTTCTATCTAACAAAGCATTAATACAGTAGTCCGGTGAAGCTGTAAAGACCTTGTTGGGTAAATAGCGTAGTCATTTCGAAAAAAAAAAGGATTAATACGCTGAAATTTATACTAATTCCTAATTAGAAATTTGTAATGAATTGTATTATACTGTACATAATATACGGTAAGATTACCGCAAATGTGATAAAAATTACTGCTAAATGTATTATAGAAATTCTTATTAACAATTGTATTATAATTGAACTGAAGAAGGAAGCTATAAATGGATAATAATAAGACTCACTGAGAAAAGGGTCTTATAGAGTATATCATAACATTTAATTATCTTAAAAATATACTGAAATATTAAAAATCTTTATGCGGTTTGATAAATTAGTCACACGCATTTTTATGCGAATTTATAAGTTTATATTTAAAACGTATTCCTATGAGTTCCATGCATTCTTTGGACTATGACGTTACATTAATTTATAAGATTCAATGAGTTCTCATTAATATATGTTTCTGTGAGTTTTTTCTCAGGACGATTATAAGAAGTGATAAGTGAATTATTTCGCATTAATCCACATAAAATATCAATAAGATCTCTTTTCCGTAAATTTTGTAGAAGTTCATCAATAAATAACTTAACGTAAATTAACAATTCATCTCATAACTTAATGCTTATTGGATATTACAAAAAAGAGTCATATTCTTACCCTATATTTCTAACCAGCTTCTGCCCGCAAATTCGTCCGCGTGGAGCTGGTTAGCTTGGTTTGGTCCATCGCTAATACGTAGCAAAAGCTCTCAAAAGGAAAAAAAATCCCGTTTTTCTAATTTTCTTCATCGGTGTTCCGCTCCTATTGGTCTTAGTGTGATTATAAACCTATAGCCTCCTTCGATAAATGAGCTATCTTACACTGAAATATTTTTTCGAATAGAACCAGTAGTTACTGAGATTAGCGCGTTCAACCAAACAAACTCTCCAGCTTTTTATAATATTAGTATAAATAAAATTCTCTACATATTTACTGCAATAAAAAATAAATTAATATTATATTTATGATAAATTTATTCTATCAGAATCTTTAAGTTTTTCCAACGCTAAAAGCTAATGTTTTTCTCGTAGCTTTTTTTTCTTAATTAGAATTTATGATACTTTTTCCATCTCGTTATCTTATTAGCTGACTAGCTTCAAATTCCACTACGAGTTAGACAAAAAATGCTGAGAGATTCTTTCAATTTGCTTCTTTTATTCTCGATCCTTTTTTATAAAGGACTAGGTGCGTCCGCGACGTCGCCTGTTTTTTGTTTTAGTTACAAATTAGTTGCTAATTATTAGCTAAGTTATATCATGTGGATTCTCTTTAAATATTCAACATATCGATTATCATAACGGTCAATTGTACGATATAGAAATTGATGGGGTACAGCGCCATCTATTTATGTGTTACACTAACGCGAACGCCCCCGCGTCTATTGCCTGAAGACTACTCATGGAGGCACATGATGGGGTGCATTTGTACCTATCCTTCGTCCGCGACCGACTCTCCTGCGTCGTATCACCTTGGCATTCGGGTGCCTTTCCCTCAGCCTTTCAACTTTCTCTTTTTGATGCAGAACGCTTTCAGAAAATGTCTCGCTGTCGATCATAGGCCTAACAAATACTAGTAGCGAGACGTCATTCCCCACTACAGGCGCTAACTCCTTCCTCGATAAAATATGAGCTATCTACCACAGAAATATTTTTTCAAATCGGACTAATAATTAATTAGTTCCTCGTTCAACCAAACAAACAAACCCTCCATCTTTATAATATTAGTAGATTTAGGTTTAAGTTATTATCAGTATGAATGATAATTATTTTATCGAACACTAATAAAATATCTACACTGGTTTCTTACATAGATAATCTGCAATGAAAGACTGTACTAAGTAATAATATCTTTGAGATAGGTAAGCACCCAGCAATAGCGACCCGCCCACGCCCACGCCATTGTCCCCAGTTTATCTGATATTGAAATATCGTGGAGACTTCTACGTGGGCACTTTGTAACAAGTAGTTACTTATCTATACATATTTATGAAGTCTGCTTCAGCACAATTACTGTGAGGAATTACTATAGAGAATTTAGTATAATATTTCTAGTTAATGTTGTACATTTTGTAATATATAATCAGTTTGCTTCGAGAATTAATTAGGAATCAATATTACGCTAATGGTGTTTACAGATGTATGAATAATTTGTACTTATTTCAAACTATCGCGCCCTATACTTAAACCTTCCTCATTAACCACTTTATATACTAGTGAAACTCGCATGAAAATCCGTTTAGTATTTTTTTAATTCATCGCGAACAGACATACAGACTTGGCAGAGATTTTCGTTTTATAATATGTAGTGATATTTAAATGAAACATGTTCAAGTTTTAGTGTTTTTTCTTAACAATACAAAACTGCAATAGTTTGTTGGCCATCTTGTTAGAATTTACCTGGGAGTCTTTGTGACAAATCAAAATCCACACTCCGTGGTATTATTTCCGATCCACTTCATTTGTGCACAATAACCAAATTATATTACGTAAAGCACCACTAACATTACACAATATAGAACCAAATAACAGAAGATTATGGATAAAATGTAAAGACCACTACATGGCATTCCAAGATCCCACAAAAAACTCCCTTACAAAAGTTATATAATTATTTTATTGAGAACCTAATTAAAAAAAAAACACTTCCGAAATTAAGATAACAAATGCAGCTATATAACTGAAAACAATACTCAGCAATATTTAATTTAGTCGCTCTGTGTTATTAGATCAAGTTATAATGGCCTGGTCTAAGGGAACTATACCGCCGCGCAATTCATAAACGCAGTAAAGCACATGTTAACGGTTTCGAGAAAAATGCTGTCCCATTTGAAATTGTATTTATGGTTACTTGCAATTTGTTATACAAACATTAGTAAATATATATTTGTATACATACGAATAAGCATTTCAAGTTATACCGCGTTTTTCTTGAAACCGTTAACATGTTCTTTATTGCGTTTATGAATTGCGCGGCAGCATAGCTCATAGCAGCGCGAGCTTAAGTGTGAAATTGCAGTGCAGTACGTTTACTTTCCATAATGAAAAGAATAACAAATGATCTAAGGTCTCGTGTAAGCGAATAATGTATAACGTGTAGTTACTTACTTATATGTCATACAGCATGAAGGAGACGTCTCGTGAAATGCGTAATACAAAACGTAAATTGTCTTATGCAAACGATAAATTGGAAGGTATAATATGAGATATATCTACTTTCTAACAAATCTACAATTTATTAATGGCGTTTCTAACACCACGCCATCCATATCGTTATACTGTTTTAAATTAGAATTATTTCAATTTTAAAGTTGACAACCTAGATTGGACCTTATACCTCATACATAATATAGTAAGTCCAAGAAACTTATAATTTGTAACATGTCCCTTTTTGTTTAAAAAAATACAATTTTCTTTGACCTTGCATATATAATGTGGCTAAAAACCAGATTAGGCCCCCCTCGGCAGCGGCTCAAGCCTAGGTCCGTTCCCTTGGCGTGGAGCCCTTGAGTGCTCTGCTCGCGCGATACAGTGACACAAAATCTTACTTACATCACTGCAACAACAGTACACATATCACCTCCACGCACGTGCACGCATACACGCTTACACGTGAAAGTGTAAGGGTTTTGTTTCTTTCCCTTATCGAACTAAAATAGTTTGGAAAATTATCCGATACGAAATATATAAATGAGTTGTTGAGGTATGTATGCTTGGTACACATATATGTTCCAACAACTCATATATGTATGAATAGTTAGCTTAGGTCAGCTCAGATAGATCGCGAATTGCATGTATCAGGCAACAGCCCAAGTCGAGGTGTGCTGTGCACCCTTGAGCTAGTTGCCCAAATAGAATCGGCTGAGTGCCGCAAGCAGTCGCCTTAGTAGTCCGGTGAAGCTGTTAAGACCTTGCTGGGTCAATAGCGCAGTCAGTTCGAAAAAAAAATTGATTAAAAATCACAATATAAATATTTACATTGTAAATTAGTATTAATTGCTATTTTTAAGTTATTAAAAAGAAAGAATCATGGAAATTCCTTTAAAATAGAACAAAATATTAAATATTAGAGAATTGAAAATAAAAGAGACAATTAGAGGTATATTTAATCTGGCAGCACTATGATATCCAATTGAATTGATTTTTGAAACGCGTTTAAAAGTTTCGTATCTCCCGCTATTAATGTTTCAGTTTCTTAACGTGAAAATTAAGTGCAAAAATAAATTGAATATCATATTTTTTCATAGAATCGTTCTGGTTGATAAATTTAATGTTTCTACATTATTTTTTTGGTTTACTGAAAAAAGACAATAAAACATTAAGATCTAGAGATATGTTTCAATAATTACCCACTTGATAATTTTAGTAATGATCCTTAGTAAAGAGAGTTGTTAATCAAAGAATCAGCAATTAACTTTCTTTAATAATATGTATTTGACACTTAATAACACCCACTTATAAATTACACTCCAATTGACATGATATGATTGACATATACAAATAATTTATCTTGGTTCTTATAACTTTTATAATAACTTCATTAACATATGTCATTTAATTATTTAACATAATATTTTTAATGTGTCATTTGATAGATTTATATACTAATATATCTTTACTTTTTGCGCTAAACGAAACGTGAAGAACGCTGTAGTACAGCACTAGTAATTTCCGGAATAAGTAACATCACTAGTAAAGGAAATCGTATTAATTTAACAGTTGGTAACGAAGTCAATAGATTTAATTATAACAGTTCGTTATAATTATTATTGAGAAATATGCTTTAATAACGCTTCACTTACTTTAATTAATTATGAGAATGTGTTGTTATTATTTCCCACTGAAAATATCACAGATTAATAAACCTTTACATTACATATCTATGTTAACGATTATGTAAATATTAAACCGTTATCGTATTACAAAAATATAGTTCTTTAAATATATTTTTACAGTATATTTTATTTCTAATTAAATTTATTTTTACGTAACCGTTACCCACTGCGCAGAAGCCCGCCATTTACAACGATTTTATTGCGCATGTGTTGGCAGCACTGTACGGTTTCCTCCAAGCTTACGCCGGACGCCATTACCACGCTATCAAACAAGCTGTCACTTGTGCGTCTTTTATAAAAAAATAGTCATAGAAATAATAAAGCTTTTCCTTTTTTGTCCAAACAATTTCATAAACACGTTACATTGAAAATGGCTGACGAGAAAAAGGTACGTAATGGTTTATAATATCAGAGCAATAATAAGTTCGTCTTTACCGACATGGCGTTCTTTTGTAAATGTGGTTACGTGCTTGTTAAAATTATAGTTGTTTAGCTATTGCTGAGGACTAAATATTAACCGTTTTTATTATATTTTCCAGGGTGAAAGTGAACATATCAACTTGAAAGTGTTAGGACAAGACAATGCAATTGTCCAGTTCAAAATTAAAAAACACACGCCTTTGAGAAAATTGATGAATGCTTATTGTGATAGAGCGGTGAGTATATCAATCTCCTACTATGATAATGATGCATTTGTATACGTATATTTCATAAACAATAGAGTATTAATCTTTTTCATAAAAGTGCTTATAATGCTAATAAAAACTAATAAGTGGTTCCAAATTCTTGATACGGGATTTTTAATACATTTGTTGAAGAATATTTCTATGTCAGTGATTGTTTTCTTCACAACAACAACCAAATTGCCTTTGTATGTTTCATTCAGTCTGTATTGAATGCACAAAAATCATTCATTCCTCAACCGGGTTCAGTGGACTCTTATTGTTCTAGAATAATCTCCACTGTTTTACTTCTTGATAACAATCAACACACCTTTTATCATAAACTATTTCATCATAGAAATTTATTTTCCAAGCATTCATTTATCAACTATTGTTCAAAGTAACTTGAATCTTAAATGGTACAGATCAATATATTTTTAGCTTACATTTTATTTACTATTTTACATTGTGATGAATTGTACAGCAATGTTCCGGAACAAAGTTGTCTGATCAAAAATGATGTTAGTATTTCTTTATAACCGTCCAAAAATAACATAATAACTATATATGGATGTGGAGCATTCAATTGCATACAATTCAATGTAAAACTATTATAACCAGCTTTTGTTCATGGTTCACATTATATCTATCCGTCCAGAACATAATTTTTTTCTCAAATAAAAGGGACCCTCTATTTTCTGTTCCCTGGCAAAGTATGTCTGAAATGTTATGATAATAATTAAAGCATTATAATGTCAGGATTGCTTATGTTTATACTACAGTAGTCTAAAGGTTAAGTTGTAAGTAATCAATTAAACCACCAACGCAACTTTAAACACTCTTTAATCAACATTTGCTACATTGAAGCAGATAATTATAGATATATCATGTTGTAATATGCACAAATCTTATAGTTCATCTGATTAAAGCTTTGATTTAAAGTCAAACTTCAGATTTGATTATCGACAATAAATAAATAACTTGTAGCAACTTCAACTCTGATCTTATCTGATTATCTTTATATTTGAATATTTATTGTTTAACAATTGTTCATATCCTGTGAATTTGTGGTATCTTAGATAACATATGAATGGTCTTTGATTCCACAACTCAAATATTGACACAAGTCAAAATATACACATGCTTGCATTTATAATTCACATCATAACATAAGAAATTTTATGGACAATGGATTTATGGACAAGCCTGAAAATATATTAACAAAATAAGTGTTTATTTATTTCTAAATAATATTCGTATAAATCTAGTTCATTACAATTTTTTTTTTTTCGAAATGTCTACGCTATTGACCCTTTACCCCTTGAATCATTACAATTAATTTCATAACTCTTTCAATTAATGTGAAATGTTACAAATTGTTTGAAAAGTGTCACTTTTAATACATTTGTTCATGTTCTTATAACTTTTTTTTTAAATATTCATTTCGCATACAAGTCATAGTCAATTTTACTGTACTTATGACTTTGTAAGTAATGAGTTCCACAGTGAGAAAATGAACTGGAACTGAAGTTAAATTGTATACAAAATAATCCACGAGATTGAAATAAAGTCTAGTTAATACCCTCATATATTGAAGTGCCGTTTGTATTAAATTGGATTGAACAAAATACATTACAAAATCGTTAATATTTATGGTTTAATTTTTATGCATTATACATATAGTATTTCATCACAATTGTACCTGATGTTATCACCTTAGAGCAGTGTTTCCCAACCTTTTTTAGGCCATGCTCCACTTTAACATTTCAAAAATTTTTATGCCTCACATATAATTTTTAACCTTTAAAAATTGTTTTGTTCCCTTAAGAGATATAAATGATAAGTTTTAGGAAGACATCACTATGAAATTACTATCAAAATATCGTAAATAAAATTTCAAAACATGTAATGAAAAACTTACTTAACTTGACGACTCTAATTAGCCAGTTAATATTTTAGTACTGTGAAATGAAATTATACCTGATAATTATTTACAGCATTTTTTTAAATTTGCCTTTTTTTTGTAAAATTTGTCACCGATATCTTATTATCTAAATGATAACAAAATCTAAATGACAACCCAAAGTCTTTAAAAGAGTTAAAAGTGATACCAAGTTCATTTTTCAATTGCCACTTTAACTATCAAATTGCCATTCTGTGAGGCGAGGGTCCCAAGTTGGAAAACACTGCATTAGACGGTATGTTAAGTTTATGCTATACCTTGAAAAGGACTTAGTCTCAAATTCAACAACTGAAATAAACCTATAGAAATATGGTTATATATTTTTATACAAAGATGGCTTAGACAATATATTACAGATAAATTGCTATATATATGTTATACCAGTGACCCTGTGGAGCCTAATGTACAGTAGTAAAATATGTGAACTTTTCTCTCATACTTAAGGAGCATTGACATTAAATCAAAGTCATGCTTTATGAGGTTTTATTATGAACGCAGTACTTTAGCAATTATGTATGTTCAAACAGATTAATAGAAATTTCTAAACATGACTAAAATTTATTATATTGCTTATTCCAAGACACCTACATTTTTATTAAACAATTTAAAAGTATGAACACCTTAGATTACTCTCTTATTATATATATATATATAGATAGCAATATAATATTTCATGTGTGCAAAAAAAATACCAATTTCAATTAAAGTTATTTTTTATAACAATGATTTATTTGCTTTATAAAAAGCCTCTTTGTATTATTTGAACATATATTTAAATATCAATGTGATTTCTGAATATGCTATTATTTTTCTTGAAGTAAAAATATTTTTTTGTTTCAGGGTTTATCAATGCAAGTTGTGCGATTCAGATTTGATGGTCAACCGATAAACGAGAATGATACACCAACGTCACTTGAAATGGAGGAAGGTGACACAATAGAAGTTTATCAGCAGCAGACCGGCGGGTTTACTTTAGCGTAATTTCTAATATATAAGGAACTCTGTCCATTTCCCAATGGTGAAGTTTACTGTGGTGTACCTATCTCAAGTTGTATCACTAACATTAAATTAATTTTTTTTTATCTTTAAAGTTGTTTGCTAGTGAAAATTTTTTGATTCACAATCGACTAGCTGTGAAGTACCTTCTTACTAGTGATAGTTATTGTGCATCTCAAAATTTTCGTGTTAAGGTGAATTTGAAGTCAACCCAAATACTTTAGGTTACTTCAAACGTTTATTCCAATGTGATAAATTGACATACTACTACTACAGAAACAAAATAGTATTTTCAGTGTTATGATAATCAAGGCTCGCGATTCTAGAGCTGTGTGGTAAAATATTTATCGGTCATTTGTTCATTGTCGAGTCTGTAAGAATCATAAAGAACTGAAATAAAATAAATGTAATGATATTATGTGTTTTATTTAGCATATATATACTAAGAACTCTGTTACAATAGGCCAGTATAAATAAATACATACAAATGTTTACCGTACATAATTCATTTAAATATCCTAAAATAAAACTATGTACCTGGCAGGTCTTGTTTTTAGTGTTAGACTTAGAAATTTGGCAAGTAAATATATTGTTAAAATTTACCGAGTACCTAAATGTAACAAGATTAATAAAGTAATTGAGCACAGTTCGTATTTGTTCATTTATTTTACAAAGACATCCCTAAAATTAGATGCATATTTATAAATTGTTAAAAAATAATATATGTGTACAATTGCATTCTAAAATACTGCTTATGATAGCAATACATATGTCAAGTCGTTCAATGCAATAATAAACCTTTATTTAAAAAAAGTGACGTCATTTCATAAGAATTAATATGACGTCAGCAGTTCGTATCGTAAAATTCGATGATTTCATTGTATTTCTTAAAATTAATAATATAATGATAATAGTTGTTTTATATAATAAACTAGCTGTGCCCGCGACTTCACGTGGAACCTGTTGTACAAAAAGGCGACTAAATAAATGACAGCATTCGAATACATCAAGTCCAATAACGCTCTTTCTCTCGTTTTTTTTTTCGAAATGTAAACGCTGTTGCCCTGGAAAGGTCTTTACAGGTTCACCGAACTATTGAGGCGAGCTCTGAAGGCACTCCGCTGATTTGGGATGTTTGGGCGACTAATTCAAGGGTACACGGCACACCTCGGCTTAGGCTGTCGCCTGTTTTGTGCAAAAATCGCGACCTATCTGAGCTAAGCTAATCGATCTAAATATACGTATATGTGTTATTGAAACATGCATGTGTACCAAGCATGCGTGCCTCAACAATATGTATTTTGTGTCTGAAAAATCTATCTCTCTTAAGTAGTAAGATAGTAACTGTTCATAAACCGAACCGATTTTAATGAAAGACTAAATGTTACTCGAATACATCATTCACGAAAATCGAAAAAGTGTAGACACATTTGATTTAGATTCTTATTATATAGTATAGATAAATGAGAACATCACTTTATAGATATTCGAGGTAGGTAAGCTTTATTCCGCTATTTATATTTCTTGTTTAGCTATACTCAACCTACGGCATACCGAGTCTTTATAATTGTCCACCCGATTGTGCATTATTTTAAATTTCATGCCCATCAGAAAAACTATGAACACGCTGAGTAAATTAAATAGATACTAGACTTATCTTCGAATTATCTTCAGTAGTCTGTTGAGCAGGCTGCTCGGATTTCAAATAAATTTAACATAGAAATTGATGTGGAATTGAATACTCTTTACTACAAAATAAACTAGGTAAGTTGTAAAACGCCACAAAAGCAATAATGACGTGTTAAAACTGTTCCTACACCGCGCCGTGTCAATCGACATGGATTCCAATGACCGGAACTTTTGGTCTAAGAAAATATCGCAAGGAAACCATAGCATGGTGGCCGTGTTTTTTCTATACCTCTGTTCGCTATTTAAGATCCTCGAATTAAAAATCTGTTGCCAAGCACCCATACGTGTATCCGCGAACTGTACTTGGGGGACCAGTAAATTAACATTATTTGTAGTCAAAGGTAAAAGCTATGTCATATTATAAATTTAAGAGTATATTTGGTTTAATGAACTTCAGTCACCCACAAAACCCTGGATATATTTTAATTATCTTTGAAATAAAAATTAATTATGTCATGGAGTAGGACAGGATATTTTTAAATTTAACTCACACAAGAGCGTGGGTGACAGACAATAAACAAAATAATTTTAATTATTTATCTCAACTCTATTTTCCGTATCTGTAGCTTCGATTTATTAAGATTTAAATCTTTTGTTTCTAGCAAATACGGCACAGTACGCTCACTACGTTTTCAACACTCTGGATCAAGATAGAAGCGGCTTGTTAAGTTTTGAGGTAAGATTTTTGAATTTATACATATATAATTGGATAGGATACATATCATTGACTCGTACTAAATAAGTATTTTTACTGTAGTATAAAACGTTAAAGTTAATAATTATTATAACAACTGATGACATGCTATCAAGGAGTTTTTGACGGTATCTTGGAATGTCATATACTGGATTTTACATTTTATTCATAATTTTGTGTTATTTGTTTCTGTATTTTTTAATATTTGTGGTGTTTTACGTAATATAGTTTGGTTATTGTGCATAAATAAAGTGGATGGGAAATAATACCTACCACGCAGTATGAATTTTGACTTTGCCACGAAAACTTCCTAGAAAGATCTAACATGAGGGCCACCATTTTGTTAGAACATTGACATGATCACAAAACTTGTAATATTATCTACTCGACAAAGGAAGTCATAATCTACTAGAAATTTGCTTGTCAACAATAATAGGAAATAAAAACATGATATTATATAACCTCATTCCTACTTATTGGTTAGCAAATTACTGAAGACATTATTATTTTGCTGTTGGCTACCCGTTGTTTGTTATTATTATATCAACGACAATTGTCATCTAACGTTATCACAACGCTCTAGCAAGAAACCGTTATGTTACTAAGTTGGAAAAAGAGCATTATTAAGGTTACTTAACACACAAACCAACGACACGGACAACGAATATTCATATACATTATCGTGTTATTGTTACAAATTGCATTACGATGAAAATCACAAATTACACAACAGCAGAATAACTGACAACAGATTATAACAGTTATTGGTGTAAAATAGTACAACAGCGTATTATTTATTATTCCTATATAGCCGTTATTGTTATATATAGTGTATCTCAATTTTCTAATTTATAAATTAATATATATTTACAGGAATTTGTAACCGGTTTATCAATTTTATCGAGAGGGACATTAGAAGAGAAATTACGGTGGACATTCTCTCTTTATGATATCAACGGCGATGGGTACATAACTAAAGAAGAAATGACCGAAATAGTCTCTGCGATATATGACCTTATGGGAAAGATTGTAGAACCTATCATTGACGATGACGTCGTGAGGGAGAAAGTCGAGAGACTCTTTCAAGTAAGCATTTCTTTTTTGTTTGTATTAGTGTTGAATTTTTAAAACAAATTGTGTTATTTTTGCAATTGTAACATAGTCTGAAGCGTCTGCAATAAGTCGGAGTTTTCAGTGAATAAAAACATGTTTATGAAAACGTAACATGGTGATAAGGTTTTTATTTTTATTTTTTCCTTTACTTTTAGAACTTGGTTATTTTAGTTTAGTAGAGTAGACAGATAGTAAATATACATATTAAGTTCCTGAATCTCACGTCTGGCTTACTAATTCTTTTAATTAGTCTAACTTAGTAAGTTTGCGTTATTACATCTAAGGCCCCAAGCCTAATTTTGGCTACTCTGGCACAATAGATCTTGTTGCCGAAAAGTTGAGCTCCATAAGCGCTCGCCCCATTAGTCCGTTAAAGGTATGAACGCTGAAAATAAACACAAAATCTCTTAACTTTTATAATGTTAGTATTATTACTTTATAGTACTTTAAAGTATTAACTTTAAAGCATATATTTCCCAGAATATATTTATATATAATGTACTAGTTGACCCGGCCACGCGTTGTTGTGGCTCCAACGAGTATGTGGCTCATTTATGACATGAACACGTGCACCAAAAAATAGACTGAAGTTGAAAAAAAAACTAAAAGATGGCGCCATCTATGAGACATCTATAACAGTCGGTCCTGGAGTTTTCTGTCAACAAATTAATTTGAAGCGCCATTTCTTAAAAACTGATGAAACTTACAATTAATAACAATAATCAACATTCATAGTCATTTAATCTGTATTTCAAAAAAATTGAAGCCATTAATCAAGATATAAATTATTCTTTCTGTCAAGTTCGACCAAATTATACATAAATGCCAACTTTTAGGAAGATACGTTCAGTAATTTCGAAGTACACTGCGGACAACATACACTGGATTTGTATATATTCAAAATTTATAACATTTTTATTCGTATGTGTATGTACTTATAAACTAAATGGTAATTTCAGAAAATGGACTTAAATCGCGACGGTGTGTTGACTTTGGACGAGTTTCTCGACTGCTGTCTCCGCGACGAAGACATCTCAAGATCTATGGGCGTATTCGATAGTAATTTCTGACGCCCTAAAAGTGGCGTACGGCCAGTTTCAACTTGCAACGTGATGCGGCCGACAACCACGGAAGAACTTGAATAATTCTACATAAACTATATCCATAATATATAATTCAAATATGTTAGCGATTGTATGTATCATATTTGCCCCAATTAGAATCGAATCTTTATTCTAAAATAACAAATACCACACGGCGGAATTCATTTTAATAAAAAAAAAAACAATTACGATTATTTATTTGAAATCAAGTAAGAAATCTGTACTAATTTAATACTAAATTTATTATTTCAAATTTCTAATACTTTAATAACCTTCTGAGTGTTACGGTGATATGTGTAGAAATTTTAGAATAGATTTGGTACTCATCTAACTTAAATATGTAGTTTAAATGTAAGAAAGTCTTTCATAATCGTGAATCGAATTCACGATTATACCTAGATTCTACTTAAACTTTAGATATGACATAGATAATTTAAATTCATTCTTAAACCCCCTATTACTTGGATGCCTATTCCAAGATAGGAATAGAACATATAAATCATTTTTAAAATAAATATTATATATCTTATTATATAAACTGTGTCTAATAACGAGTTTATTCATTTTTTGGATTCATAAATCATTCAATTTGATTTATATTCTTCAAAACTGTTAACACCATTTCTTCTTTTTAAATCGTTCCGGCCATTTTTTATAGTATATATAATATAACAATTTATTTAAGGTGTAAACAATATTACCGCTGAGATGTATGCGATATTTATTACATTACACATTACAGATAACCGAATATTTGAGTACATTACTATAATTCGGATTATTTGAACAGTTAAAGGTTGCCGGATTATACAATGCTGATATAAACCTGGTTATGGTATAACTTAAATATTCTATAAAATTTATTATTTTAAAACTATTTCAAAATGATAAAAAATAACGGTTACACCAAGTTATGTATCAAACGCCAACAAGGTGTTTATTTCAAATACCAACGACTTTTATAGAAGTGATGTGCTACTATAGGGAACTGGGACATCCGATATGATGCAACTTCTTAGAATTGTCATAATAGACGAGTGTTTTGACCAAATGCAATTGTGCGAACAATGAAGTGTATCAATGAATAACTCAAAACTAGCATACATTAAATAATTTGAGTCGATAACACCTATCGGCGTTTTATCGGAGCTGGGAAAAATATAAAACTATTGGTTTATCTGTGTTAAAAACCGCTAATACATCGTAGGCGAGTGTGGTGATTATGCTCAGATCTTCTCGCGGACAGAGGCCTTTTTGTCCAGCATTATTTCATTACATTATACTATGTATTTCAAGAATCGTTCTACATTTAAGCAAATTACAGAATAATTTTTCAAAAATCTCTAAATAGTGCACACCTACTTTATACACAAGGACGTTCTATGTAAAATTTCTTAACCCTTCGGTTTACGCTGTGAGCTATTGTCAGTTAGGAATATTATTAAGTGAAATAGACGTTACTGAGAATACCATTTACCAAGTGAAAGATATATCGATCTGAGTGTCTAATACTTATAAATTGTCTTACTATTACTACCTAAGTCTTAAAAGGTTTTTAAAACATATTTTTCTCATAATAATATTTTCGAAAATCTTAATACTAGAGTAATTAATGAAATATAACAGTATTCCTAATAAGAAAACAGGTTAACAGAAACACTGCCATAATGAACATTAAATCTATTTAGGAAAAATTAATGGTTTATAACATTTGCTTATTCTCTATAATTTTGATCGATTCGGTTATTCAGAGAATTGTCTGTATATTAATAAAAAATCAATGCCATCACGCGGTAAATTTTAATATGGATCGAAATCTTCTTACCCTTATCCCATCTTAGTAGGGTCGGTACAACGTGGTTGTCATGTTATGGTGTGTGGTTCAAGATATCATTATCAAAAAACAAAAATTTTCTTATCACCGAGGTGTCCTGTTTTTCGTTCACCGTATGGTCAGACCGGTTCTAATTAAGAACACGGTGAAAATAAATTATATTTTTATTATAAAACTCCTATAATTGACATATATCTTACCAATTACTACAACTCTGAATTATAAAATGCTAATCTGAATTAACAGTTGGATCCGAGAGGCAGTCACGTTTTCGATTCTTCCACAAAACAACTCGATATAATATGAGATCGCATAACGCCTGGAATGTTTTTCGAAAATTTATAAACAAATATATATATATATGTACATCACAGAATAAACATTAATGAATCATTTTTGAATTTATTATTGTTTATGTAAATAGGTCTGTAAATAAATGGTAAACTAGACTTAAATGTGTATATTTTCATAGTGATTGTTAAATGGAACCAAATAACTAGATGGTGTTAATGATGTACTTGATAAAATATATCCAAATAAATAATGGAAATAATTAAAAATAAAACGGTATATAAATAAAAGATATGTTTATAGTTATCGTATTCGATTCCTTTAGTTTTAAAATAAACTAATATGTTGTTTTTCTTTAAACGTAAGTTTTCCTATTATAATTGTTTACGCGTTTATTAGTCGAGCTTAAATAGATAATATGTTTGTGTCTTCCTATTTAGAAAACCTTATTTTTCAAATATTATCAAAAAAGTATAAAATGTAATAAATACAGTCCTCGACCAAACTATTTCGCCGCTCTGAATATAGCTAGTTCAAGCTTGAACCTAATATATTCAAGAGTTCAATACAAAACAAAGTTTTCATAATACATTATGGTAGGAATCTAAAATTGTCATATTATATTATAGATATATCATATAATAATATGTAGCATATAATTATGTAGCATTATAATATAATATGCAATTAAACCTAAATTTGTTTTTAGAGCAAAAATTCAGAGCGGTAAAAAGGTTTGACAAACTTTACGGAATAATAAAACTGAAGTAACTTATCTAACGTAACATGAGATTTACAAATATTATTATTGAAATATATATGTAAACTACTTAAATGTCTTGATGAGAATTATAGATAGGTTAAGGATTGAAAGTCTTATGATGAAAATTAGATATTATATATAGACAAGTCAACTATTATCTGAGAACTATAGGTATTTTGTTTGTTTGGGTAAAATTAAATAACAATAGGTATGTATGTACATTAGAGTGGTCCTTATTCCTAACTAACCTAGGTTTTAACAGAACGTATTTTCAACCTAACTTAATATTCTGAGTGGAAAATCGTGAAATATCTGTAAGTTCGTACATAAGTGCGATAGTAAAGTTTCAATAGAATAAATACATTAATATATGATCTCAAGTAACTTTTGAACTGACAGATAAAGCGGAATATTATTACAAAGTATTTTTAATGTAGTCTTAAATTGTCTACAAAAAACATCTTTTTGTTACTACGTTGTTTACGTAAGAAACTTACAAAATTACAAAGAACAAGATGAACTTTTACCATGTTCCCTTGGAAGCTGAGCTGAGCTTCGAAGCTGGGTTAAATTATAATTAGAACTGTAACTTGGCACGGTTTTTTATAGATTTAGAATCGATTTATGACTACATTGAAAAAAAAAAACAACTAAAATAAAGAACACCCTTATGTACACACATGCATATATTGTTTTGAATATAATTTATATAAGATTTTATTATTGTGAACATAAATTAATTTTGGTACTTATATGATTAAACATATATTTGGCCTGAGTATAGGATTATTTTATTGAATATTATTATATATAACTTTTACTTTGCAAAGATATTGATATATTCGTGCCAAAAGTTGTATTCTTGCGAATGTGTGTACTACGAAATTGATCTATATTACAAAGAAAGCTAGGTACAATTTACTAGTTATGTTTTATATTTTATTGTTCTAACATTTATTATGTATAGGCCTATTAGATGGATAGTTAAATGTCGATTTTCTCTTTACTACGATCCTTAAAAACTACTATAAAATGTAAACAGGTACTCGATGTTAGGTTATATATTAGTGTTAGAAACAGTTTTATTATTTAGAATCTATAGATGTTGCATGTGACGTCATGGTATGTGGCTTTCGCTGAATAAAAATAGAATTAATGAATCATCCTGCTTAGTTTTTTTTCTGTCACATAGCGTTACTGCTGAAAATAAATTACATATCAATTCATTGTTTCCAATATTATTATTTCCCATACGATCTCATTGCTTCATAATCCATACTTATAAATGGTGCGGAAAGAATTCTTTAGTAAACATTCAAGTACATACTGCTGCACATCAAAGCAGCGAAGGGTACTTTATATGTATAAAAATAAATGTCTACATTATGTAAATTTTCTTAACTGGTTATACCGTAGTAAAGCCCTATTTGTCTACGTAAATATGGATATATAGCGTTCGGCCTCAGTAATTTAAGCGGGGTCTAAGTCTTTGTATGCTACAGACAGTGTTTGCCGAAGATCAGTACCAATTATTAATTGTCTTTCTTTTGATAACTATACTAATTACATACTTTTGTAGTGAAATATAGTTTTGAAATATTAATCCGCAACTTTTTGCTTTCTGCAAAATGGGGAGTGTAAACGCTGTGTTAGTCTACCTTGCTCTAGTGTGGAAAACACCCGTTCTCGTTCGGTCATCAAAGTTAAGCAATGTCGGGCACCGTGAGCACTTGGTTAGGTGATCGCCTGGGAACAGCGTGACGATAACTTTTTATTTTACTGCAATACAAAAGTTTCACTTCTATCATGTATATTTAGGACACGCCGTTTTTTGTATTGATGTTTCGCAGAATGCGCGAGGCATTACATACGCTCGACACTTTCGTTTTGTATCAAACTTGTTGCGGTGTCGAATTTTTATTAAGATTAACACCATTCAATAAACTATTTGAATAAGACATACTTACATCAGTATTGCCTAATATTCGCGTTGCATTTGATGCACAGCAGTGATTTCAATAGGCATATAAGAATCATCTTAGCAAGTTCTTCTTAAGGTTTGCAAACAGTTCTACCGATCCTGAAGTGTTATTTCGATATTACCACTGCTTGGAATTTAATTTGCTGTATTATTCGAATCTCGTAATATGAATGTATAAGTCTAGAATTTCAAGAATCATGGTACTTAAAACAACGTCAAAGTAAGAACGCATGCGTAAATCATAAGACATATATAGGATAAGTTAATGTCATATTTCCCTCAAATACCAATAATATGTACTTTCGTGACATAGCGTTAAAGTAAAATACTTATTGTATGTCTAGGAACGAAATCTATAATTATTAATATGTATTTGAATATTGAATTGTTTATTTACAAATTGTATGTGTATTTTATAGAAAAATAAATAAATAAACAACTTTTTTTTTTATTCCCTACATGTCTTGAACTGGTCAATAACTCATTTTTATTTTATTTAATTTATTAACTTAGTCGCCAATCCTAGGTTAAATGTATATTCGTAATTAAAAATATAATTCTGTTCAATAATACCTGTTGTTCGCAACACCGCTGATCTGAAAATAGTTTTATGTTTTAATGACCAAACCTTTTTTTAAAAAATATCATTTCTTTCCTAATTTTCATTCTATGTAATCCCGTTCAGTACTTGTTTATTTCTTATAGGTTTTGACGTCAAACCGCAATCTCCACTGATAAGTGACGAAGTTACTTTAGATAGCAAACATGCTAAGCCTAGAAAATATACCGCTACCTTCTAAGAAACGAATATGACGCAGATTTATGAAAGTAAAAAAAAAACAATAATACTTCAGAGGCCAGACAGCTTCTATTGAAGAAATATATCACTGCTTATGTATTCAAAATGAATTAACTCGCTTTCAGTACACAATCGTAACACCTTGGTTATATCTTTACTTATAATAAATCCAAATCTGTACATAAAATATTTCTGGAAAATTATAATCAGGGAACTTTGTTATCAATATAGAAGTCGTAGATAATCATTTTACAAACGGTAGTCCGGTGAAGCTGTTAAGACCTTGCTGGGTAAATAGCGTAGTCATTTCGAAAAAAAAAAAATCAGTTTACAATTTTTGTCTGTTCCTGTGGACACGTATTCACTCCGAAAGTACTGAATCAATTTTGACTAAACTTGACACGGTGATAGCTAATATTATGAAGTTACAACTTGTAATAAAAAACGCAAGGGATTTCTAGTTAATTAAATTCTTGACGAACTTTTCTGTTTAATCTTCTTTCTGCTATACATAGTAGACAAATTAGCTAAAATTTTAAGGATATTTCGTCTCCTTATGCCATTTTTACATTACCACCAATAGGTTCTATGCTTATTTTAAAAGATTTCTCACATATCAACCGAGTATATCTTTGAGTGACGCCCTGTATAGTTTGAATTCATAATTGGAAACCGGTGTGGCTGCAACTGGGCTTTAGGTTTATTTAAGATTTTTGAGTTTAAATGCAATTGAAACCTATAATAACCGATTTGGAGCAGACGAAATTGTACGCGTCAGCTAGTTTTGTAATAAGATAGCTTAATAATTTACCCCTCACAGAAAGCTTTGTAATATCAAAGAAAATACTGATTTATCGATTCGGTTCGCGAAACTTCTATGGCATGTAACATCATAACTATAGTAACTATATATACGGCCTGTAACATCCCAAGCCATACCAATATTATTGTACTTATAAAAAGAGGAATTATATAAATAAATTACTTCATAACTTTCATACAAAATATGTTTATTTAAACATAATCAACTTCACTACAATATATAGAAAAATTATTTTCGTCCTTTTACATTACCACAACAATAGATATAATCTAACACGTACGTACTCTTCAGTACATCTTACGATTATTTCAATCTTTAGAACTAAATATAAAGAGATTTCAATAAATTTAATTTATATGACAGAATAAATCAAATACATTATTTAATACAATGGATCTAATAAGAATATTGAAAAATGCCAAAACAAATAACTATATTACATATAACTATGTACACAAGTTTTATAAATTCCGTCATAATATGGACAATATATTTGAGCAAAATAACCTACGGCCGTAATTTTAATATGGCAACAATTGAAGAAAATATAATAAGATATTCATATTTCTGCCTTTCGTTCAGTTAATCACTTCTAAATCTATTTAGGATATAACGATAGATAAACAAGTTATACTATGTATCGGCATACAAATGAATTTAAACCTTAAAATATATCTTTAAAATTATCGTCATGCAATTTTTATTCTAAAGCTACTCCCATGGCTGCGTGTATCGTCACGAAGTTTTGTCTATGTCAGTCTCTAAAGGTAGATATCGGAAAACATTATCGTTATTCGTTATGAACTATTGGTCTAATGGTTTTTACACACATCAAAGGAGTTTAGTTTGACACTGGCAGATGCTTCTGCGAAGCCAAAACAAGAAAGAAATAGTTTAGCGGACGCTAATGTCTAGTCTTTGGAAAGACACGTGTGGCAGTGTTTAATCAGCGCCATTATCGGAATGAATTTTTGACGTTAATTTTAGCACGAAAAGTAGTAAAAAAATCGCAGATATGGGAGGAGCATAACAATCTTAAGCACTATTGTTGTGAAAAGTTAATATTTAATTATGCCATAAAAATTTTACCAATTGCAACCAAACGAAAAGAGAACAATTAATTTGGATCCTACAATAAAACTAAACACACGGGCTTCATAGCCTTGGATCATAGATGTTTTTACAGTATCTAATATTAAACATTAATTCAATTCTAAAAAATATATCGCTACTAATAAAGAAAGAGTTTTAAATAGAAAAAAGAGAGCATGTCATCAGTCCTTACTATATAAAATAAAAATATATTATACTATATGAAAATACTCTGTAAATAAATGACAATACAAGCAGATTGTACATGTCCATTATAAAGGCAAAAGAAAAATAAATCATACATCTTAAACACCATTAACAAATCTTTGGATACATTTACACACATTCCATAATTTTCAGAATCAAAAACTAAACAAATTATCTGTATAAATAGGAAGACTAACAATTTCATTCTGCAAATAATCAAATATTGTCATTGTACAAACCACGGCAGCTACAGACTAAGATTTAGTTTATTGTTCATTCAATTTATTTAAAAAAATTGATGTTTGAAAATGTTTACCAACAGATTATTCAATAAAGTCAAATACATGCAGACTCTAAATAAGACATCCATCCATATCTGTCCCTAATAAAAGTATAAGAATAGTATTTAAATTTAAAAATTGCACACAGTTTCAAATATGCATATATCAATAGATATTTACTTTACTATTATCAGATTTTTCACATACAAGGATCAAAAGTAGAATGAATCATTCGGTCATAAATATACAATCTAGATTTATACTAGATTTCTCACTGCAGATAGAATTCAAAATAATGTCTAAATTGACTCGAATAGTTCTTATAGAATCGACATTTAAACCTATTACACATATTTAATGGAATAAAAATTACCTTAAGACTAAGTATCCTAAAACATTAAAGTGTTAACGAAAATGAATATAAAAAAATAATCTGTGATAAATATATGAGCATGCAACTTTAAGAGTGGAGGAGAGTCAGACGGGAGATATTTTTAAAGAATTTTGTAGAATGTATGTAGAACAAATTGTATCGAATGATATAATGTACCGTTTCAACTTTACATTACATTATAATTATTAATTATAATTCTAGCCACAAGATATAGTCAAGATTTTAAACTACATAATGTGTATATACAAAAATAAAGATATGACTAAGAAATATTCTTTTATTAATACGATTGTGATGAGATAGCGTTTTTACATAATTAACTCTAGTAACAATTTTTGGTTTCCTACAGGTGGGTGTTTTTGAAAAGACAAAATTGTATTTAGTACATAACGCCAGTCCCAGGTCTAGAATTTTCCTTTACCTAGGCTAAACATAACATTGGCATCAATAATCTCGGCTTTTGAGAGTACTAGACGCGACGGGATTATCCCTAGCATAGTAAAAACGCACACATTCGAAGTTAGACTCGAAATATTTAAAGGTTCATATTTTGAAATGACTATAGTCGATGCCGGTGAATTTACTATTAAAAGATCGTTTATCGATAGTTCAAACAAAAAAACGGTAAATTATAAACTTTAGTGATAAGTATATTTTTTAATATTTTGTGTAGATGCTATAAGCATTTAGATAAAAATTGGAAGTAATCTTCTTCGTTGTTGCCATAAGAGGAAGAAGTATTATCAAAAATATGTCTAAAGTCCTGTTAATTATGATATAGATTAATATACAATCATAATTTTATAAACGAAACACAGTAATTTTCAAGCTTTTAAACATAAAAGGTATTTTTCCAGAATCAGAAGCTGAAACAGAAATCAATTGATACTTTTTATTATAGAGGTACTTTAAAGGAACTACTGTAAGATGCTAGAACTATCAAAGAGGTTACAACAACATAGACATAACATCTTAGTTCATAGTCTATTGATATATGAGCATTATAGATTTATTTAATATAAAGTATGGAACTTACTTGCCAAGCCGGGTTACAGGGGATTTGTCCTGAACTTGTGTTTAATATCGTTACTAACAAGCATTATAAGAAACCCCAAGCAGAAGATCAAAGAAGCATATACTAAAGTGTTAGTTGATAGAACAACTGCACTATCTGCAATATGTTTTGATATTGTTGTGAAGTAAAATGGATAGAGTGCGCTAGATACTATCTGAAGGTAGCCTACACCTTCAGACTGCCAAAAGAATGTGCTAGTAATTTTATATTCCCCAATAATGTAATACATAATATATATTATTTGCATCATTGAAAATATTAACAGCGTAGGCTTCAACTGTACTTTGCTTAGGATTTCTCTGTAGTTCTCCAAATTGATTATTTCATTTTTATCAATATGTAGATGTAGCCCTTGAGAGAAGATTAGCAGCAACAAAATCAACTGAAAATACCAAAAAGCTTATAAGCAGACATATTTAGAAAAATTAATTATTTTAAATTTGTAAGCACACTCCTGTTCCACAAGCAAAACCATTTTAATAACCAGCAAGATGTTTTAATAAACAGTACATTCCTAAAAGCATACATCAAGTATCAGAGTTTACTAGATATGGAATTAGAATTTTTACTGAATCTGACATACTCAGTTTAATAAAAATATGGTAAAACTTCTACTCAGGTAATTGTGTTATTAATACGAGAGAACTTCCAGACTCCATGCCATATATTTATCAAGTAGCAGTTTTAGGTAATATGTGTCTACCATTGTTAATTTTCACTATTACTTTTAACGGAGTAACACAAATGCAGAAGCAACGAAAAACCATAATTTAAATTAATAGAAATTACGTTATAGCCCAAATAGACTATGACACGATAATTTCTTAATAACTATGAAGCTCCTCATGTGACTACCACATTTACGATAAGCTCGTAGTGAAAGCATACTTAGTACAAATCTAAAAAACTGTATTTGAGTGTTATAAGGAAAAAAAAAACAATATTTGTTTATATTTCATATCTCTTTCAATTTTCTTTCCCTCCTTTTCTTGTGTATCTATCTACCTTGGCAGATTCCGATCGGCTAAGACAGATAAAAATATGAGACGGTCACATGTGAAATGGCTCTCTAGGTTTCGCAATTATGAAGTTCACATTTAGTAATACTAAATAAAAAACCATTAAATTGTTGTTATAAGTTAGTTAGCGTGACTGAGCGTTATGCAGTTGTGGCAGGATTAATACGTCTCATCACTGGTAAGTAGCGAGAGTTAAGAGCAACGCAAAGCACACAAAATATCGAAGAAGAAAGCAAAAGAGCGTAGGCGACAACTTGGTCTTCAAAATATTACAAGTGTGCCAGTAACTCCAGCAGCTGCGGACAATGATATACAAGCACAGCCAAAGGATTCTAATAGAAAAATTATAGCTGCTAAAATTAAATGAGATCGAGGTACAATTATCGAAACAAAAAAAAAACCTAAAAACAAAAATTCTCGAATTTCAAAAAAGATTACGAAGTTTTAAAAATCGTCAAAACCCTACTCTAAGCAACAAAGTTGAACAAGTGATAAATTCTCAATACAAATTATTCAGCTCTATCAAATGAAAAGGAAAAGCTAGTTTTAAAAGAGTTATAAATGAGATAGTAAGTAGTTAAGATATACTCATTTAAAAAAAAACATTCATCTCCAAGTTGAAAATGTTTACGGGTCGAATTTAGTTCGAAGATGAAGAAAGAATTCACTTATCATTGAAGAAATCTATACTAATATTATAAAACTGAAGAGTTTGTTTGTTTGGTTGAACGCGCTAATCTTAAGAACTACCGGTTCGATTTGAAGTTTCTTTTAGTGTAGATAGCTCATTTATCGAGGATGGCTAAAGGCTACATATCATCACGTTAAAACCAATAGGAGCTGAGCACTGATGAAGAATGTCTCAAAATCGAGCTATTTTGGAAGCTTCCTCTGCGTGTTAATGTACTATATGCGTTGCTATGGTAACGCGATAATATTCTATCGCAAATATTTTCATGTTTTATTTTGTATTCCTATTCAAAAACTTTCTTACTTTCTTCTAATATTAGTCCAATAAGACAGTCGAAGGAATTAACCCATACTGCCAATTCTGAAGTTGTCAATGTTAGTAGTTTTTTTCTATGTCCAAGTTAATGTAAAGGTATAAGCGCCAAATCCTCTATATCATATTTCATAAATTTTTATCTACTTAATTTTCAAGACCATAGAATTCATGCTCCGTAGTATTATTTTTCATTCATTTCACTTATTCACAATAAACGAACCATATTACATAAAACGTCACCAATTTAACACAATATAGAGGCAAGTAACACAAGATTATGAATAAAATATAAAATCCACTACATGACAGACTGAAATCCCGCCAAAAACTTTATTCTACGTTAGTTTTGTTCCCAATTTTTTATTTGTGATATATTACGTATTATGAAAGTAAAGTAAATGTATTTTATATTAAAATAAATAGTTTTTGGTAAATAAATATATCTGTGATGCTAAAAATATCAACATTTATTTTTTAATTTTGTCGATTTGTCTGTTTTTTTTTTTTGTTTTGGGTAATCTCCGAAACGGCTGGACCTATTTTAACAGTTTTTTTTTTTCTTAGAAATGACTACGCTATTGATGTAGCAAGGTCTTAACAGCTTCACCGGACTACAAGTAATATTTGAACAGGAATTTTACGAGCAAATAAGTAACTAATTAGCTGTTTTATTTTAAGCTAGCGGGTTCAGCAGACGTTGCCCGCTCTGATAATAAGACAAACTATACCTAAACCTTGCCCAAGAATCATTTTATATATTAGTGAAAACTACATGAAGATGCGTTCTGTAGTTTTTGATCTTATCGCGAACAGACATATAGACAGACGTGGAACAGGACTTTGTTTTACATTATGTAGATCTGGGGGTTAATTTCGCTCCCGCACACCCGATTAGGCCTCCCACGCCAGCGGCTCAGACCTAGGTTCGATCCCTCGGTAGGGAGTCCTTGAGTGCCTTGCTTGCGCGATACGGTGACACAAATATACATCACCGCTACAACGCTACACAATCACCCCCACACACGTGCACGCTTCTACACGCTTACACATGAAAGTGGAAGGGTTAACTTTTTTCCCTTATCGAACTGAAAAACTCTCAATTTTCCAATAATAAATATATGGAGGAGTTGTTGAGGCGTGTATGCTTGGTACACATATACGTTTCAACAACTCATACATATATGAATAGTTAGCTAGGTTAGCTAAGATAGGTCGCGATTTTGCATGCAACAGACAACAGCCAAGGCGAGGTGTGCCGTGCACCCTTGAGCTGGTTGCCAAAATAAAATCGACGGAGTGCCTTAAGCGCTCGCCTTAGTGGTCCGGTGAAGCTGTTCAGACCTTGCTGGGTTAATAGCGTAGTCATTTCGAAAAAAAAAAAAAAAACATTATGTAGTGATGAACTGTTATCCCTGCATTCTTTTGTGAAATTAATCAAAAATATCTTGTTCACTGTAAACATGCGCGTGTGACGTGCGCTGTACTGGACTCTAAGAATAAATATAATTGAAAGTCATATGTTTATATGTGATTTAAATTATAGCAAGGTATAATAATAACTGAATTATATCGACACTATGGACATGTTATATCTATATAATAAAAGATTTTACACATATTGTTTGATAATGTTTACCTTAATGTTTTCATTACTGTCTTATATAGTGTAAGTGAGCACTGAGGGTGATCTATAGCAGTTTAAAGTTCCAGTTATGTGGCTGATGATAAATCCCATCCCATTCGTACACTATTAGTATTCACATATATAATGTACACGTTACCTGTTACAGTAGATGATGTGCGTGTGATACTTACAAATATTTTTGAAAGAGTATTATTGTAATTTTACATTAGATGTGTGATCACATTTTTTAATTTATTTACTTAATACATTTAAAAACAAAAGCGTGCGATGCCCCAGGTAACAGCTAGTAATTATATAAAAAAAGTAACAGACATAAGACAGAGGATGAAACATTGAAGAATGCAGACTACACTTTAGTAGACACTACAGTAAAAAAGAGTAACCTTAAATGGCTGTGTCTACGGCTTTTAAAGAAGATGAGGATATCCAAGTAAATTTCTATAAAATAGGGGATAATACTGGAAAAGTATTCAAACATGGTGAAAAGGAACCTCTCCTTGAAATAGTTATTACATGTATTTGGGGAAGCTTAAGCATATTTTATTGACGTAATCACGATAATGCCTTTACTTTCTTATAGTAAATTTTAAAATTCTATTATTATTACACAGGTACAAACTTCTTATTTATACTGGTAAAATGAACTTTGACTATTGATAGAAAAGGCTTTATAATTTGTTAAAGGTTTCAGATTAAAAAGGAAAGCTTGTAATACAATCAAAATACTCTGATTTTGAGTTAAGTACAATGTTTAGTAAATGTTGCTTATTCCTTAAAGGGCATTATTTTCCTTAATTATAACTGATAGCCCCTGCGCGCAACTTCGTTGGCGTAGTAATGGTTACTTGGGGCTAATGCTAGCATGCAGTGGAACTTCTCAGGAGGATAAAATATCCCGATTTTGAAACGTTTTTCATTGGTCCTCCTTTCCTATTGGTCTTAGCGTGATGATATATGATCATGAGCATAATGATGATATATATGCTTATAACCTTCATCAATAAATGGGCTATATAATACTGAAATAATTTTTCAAATCGGACCAGTAGTTCCTGAAATTACGCCCTTTTTTTTATTTATTGATAACTTATTACTTAAATTACATTTATTTATCGTCACAAAAACTACAGAAATTCTAGCTTAACATTAAAATCTACAATCTTTAATAAGGTGAATTTTAATAATTGTTTTAACACATTGAATTTCTCCTCTGATAAGAAAACTGTATCATAGTTTTCTAAAAAGAATACAAAAAATATAAAAAGAACTAGTCTTTATGGAATGTATTCTTAAAGGGAGTAAAGTATATATTTAAAGACAAAGAAAATCAATTTTTCTTCTTGAGGGAATGGAATATGGTCAACCTGTTATTGTAGAATGACCCTTATTTGATGCTATATAAAAGCATTGTTAAAATAATTTTTGTATGGTTACAGTAATTAAGCACTGATTATATTAATTATATCAACCTTAAAGTCACAATGTTATTGTACTTTTTGTCATTGAATATTTGTGAATATTATCATATTTTATAACAGTCATGGTTATTATTATTACTTTGTATAAATTAAAATATAACTAAAATTTAAAAGCATACGGAGTTACAATGTACCTATGTTCATTTCATTTTTGTGGTGTGACAACATTAAATAATCTACATTAACTAAATTAGTATAGGATTTTTTAGCGGGATCTTGAAATGTCATATATTCAATTTTATACTTTATTCATTATTTTGTGTTATCTGGCTCTGTAGTTTGTAATATTCATGGTGTTTTACATAATATAGTTTGGTTATTGTGCACAAATGAAGTGGACAGGAAATATTACCATGGAGCAAGGATTCTGGTTTGCCACAAAACCTAACAAAAAAGTTCTAACAAAATGATCACTATCTTGTTAGTTAATTGAAATGATCACAAGAAACTTGTAATATCCATTACCTTTATGGCATAATAATCTACTAGAAAACTGTTTGCCATAGAAAACCTTTATTGCACATTAATGTAGTTATAATATCACCGTTATTAGAAGATGAATTGATCTAACAATATCTAGAAAATTCTTTATTATTTAATAGTAAATTTTTTTCACGCAGACAATAAAAAAAAGCAAAAGCAAAAAAGAGGTGTGGACCAAGAGTCTGCAAAACAGAGGAATAATAAAAAAAAAATCTTAACAATACATAAAGATAATTAATTTAATAACTAATGCATTTGATATAATCCTGTCAGTGTAACTATACAACATTATAAGGTTTTTTTATTTGATTACGGAAATACATAAGTTCCTGTTATTAATTAGAGATAACAAGGTTCTATGATAATCTATACTATTTGTTTTTCCTTAACTATTGTGGAAATATACACCAACTAGATGACTAATGTATTGGGTAATATAATATTGTAATATTGCTATATATGTTAATTACTATTTTTACATTTCCCCATCTTTGGAGATTTGACGATCATATATTAAATTCTCAATTCAATTTAAATCTCATTGGCTAATTCTGGTCACTATAGTGACTTAATAATTTTATGAACCAGTATAACTTGATCAATTTGAATAAATCCAGTCAAGTTTTTAATTAACGAATATTGAAGCAGTTGATTGAACTGGTAAATAGATATACATTTATAACTAGGAATATATTAAATACTTACAGTAGTATTGTTAGAGATTCTGGTCATCCAAACTTTAATGTCCAAGTTTAGTACATAAGGATGTATCTCTCTTCCCATAAATAAGTCATATCTGGTGTTTCCATATGAATTCTTCATATAGTCTTTCATTTTCCTACTTTTAAAATGCATAAGTATACTCAATATAAGGGCAATTATGTAAGACACAGTTGCCATTTGTAAATATTCATTCAAGATAATATCTTTATTCACAACCTTCAAATAATTAAGTGAGAACAGAGTAATCACAGTGACAATACTCGAGAATAACCCATTGAAACAATAATGTTTGCCTGTATTGTCCATTCTATCTGATTTTGTGCCAAATATTGGTATAAGGGCAAGAATAGCTTGTAGTAGATATTGAGCAAGAATGAATCCAAACGATTGTAAAGTGAACCATTGTTTTAAATCATTCCATTCCCTAAAATCTATCTTGAAAGAGCATGATTTTTTGCAAGACATTAAAATAGCAAATAATATTAATGGCAATAGAAGCATTAGAGTTAATGATCCTAGCTGTCCTCCAAATTCCCATATGCTAGATAAATATGTCAAGCTATTCACACTACTTGGGATCGGAGTAGCTAGCTTCCTTGTAACTGATTTCCATTTTCTCTCTGCAACACTTTCCTCCCAGTGTTCTTCATCAGAGTACTTGCACAATGACTTACTGGCAGATTTACTTTCACTGAGAGTTTTACTAGCACTTCTTTGACTATCTGAACGGTTATCTAAGTTATCTATAAATTCTCTAAGTCTACTTGATCTTCGAGGTGCAGGTTCCTCAATCGACCTTCTATATCTCAACGTGGGTATATCGTTAGAAATGGTCTCTAATCCGTTAAGTTTATCAACCATAAACGCACCCTGAACAGGTGTTACATCTCTTATTGAGTATTCAATTCGTTTTGAACGTGTATTACGGGATATTTCTAATTTTGATGATAACTTTTCGAGTCTAACTGACACATCTGATTTTATTGCAGGGCGCTTAGATGGGGATTTTTGAATGATTTGTGGATTTACTTCGGCAGTTTGTTTAATTTCTATTAAAGTCGTACGGGAAGGAGACTTGCGAGCGGGAAACTTTGATTGTGTCTTGCGATTTGGCGATTTTCGCGACGGAGATTTTCTAGCAGGCCGCCCAGGAGACGAACTTTTAGCCGCCGTGGGAGAACTTTTCCTAATTCGGGAGGGAGACCGCGGCGGCGACACTCCTTTAGATGTACGCCCTGGACTCGCATCAATAACACTAGCTCTTGTTCGACCACTTCTCGTAAACATCCTAAAATACCATATTTCTTTATAATTTAAGCTTAAACACAAAATTATCTCAAACATATGCAAAGACAAAATTACCTGGCATATATATAAAATATTCATATATTTACAACACTGACACTTTAAGTCGGAATTATTTGTAATATTATAATCATAAGTATTAAAGGGTAGGTATTAATAAAAGTTATTTTTTAAACTTTTCGTTAAAACGAAACAAACGATCAACAACGCCAAGCGACCTAACGACGCTACGATGAATTTGAAAGATCTCCTGTGATTGGCTAAATATAGTTCATATCAGAGACAAAATAAAAATTAATTTATGGTAAGTTTTTTTTTTCATAAACAAGAGTTTGAAAAAGGCTTCATAATCATGTAAGTTAATATTTTTCCAAAAGGATTAGGGTTGCATTAAGATTACTAAAAACATGCTACTTTTCATATTAACAAAAATTATGAGATAACGTCAAATTTGGCTTTACCTCAGAATGCAAAGAGAAGAAACCAAAGATCTTTTAATTTGTATGTGCCTATCAGTTATTATTATAGTTGTTTTTGTATTTTATTAATAATCTTTTGTTCTTTGACTTCATATTTTGTAATATTGATGGCGTTTTATGTAATATAGTTCAGTTATTGTATATAAGTAAAGTAGATGGAAAATAATACCACGGAGCATGAATTCTGAGAAAAACAAAAAAAACTCTTTGGAAAGTTCTGATACACCTGGCACACCTTTGTCATGCCAATAATAACTACAAGTTCCTTTGATGTATGTAAAACAGCGCCTACCAACCCCTTGTTATCGTGTTGCGTCTATCGTCAAGCATCTCGATAGTTCGCAACTCGTGACATCTCACCTGCATTTATTGCAACCATAGATAGTAGTAATAATATTAGTCCAATAGGACAGGCGAAGGAATTAATCCATACGGCCAATTCTGAAGTTGTCAATATATGTGGTTCTTGTATATTCTGTAGTGAGTTTTATTCTATGTTCAAGTTAATATAAAGACATACGCGCCAAATCTTCTATATAATATTTCGTAAATTTTTAACCATCTTTTTATCTTAATTTTTTAAGTCGTTTCTTTTGTCAATTCTGAAGTTGTCAATACGGATAGTTTTTATGTATTCTTTAGTCTGTTTTCTTCTACGTCCAAGTTAATGTAAAGAAATAAGCGCCAAATCTTCTATATAATATTTCAGACATCTTTTATTTTCTTAATCTTCTAATATTCATTAAAATGCTCTTATTGTCGTAAATAAGAATGTTGTAAAGTGTCTTTATTTCAATGTTATAACAAGATGGTGGTTCTCTTGTTACAACTTTCCTGGGAATTTTTGTGGCATCACAGAATTCATGGTCCGTGGTATTATTTCTCATTCACTTCACTTATGCACAATAAACTAACCATATTACATAAAAACCACCAACTTTACACAATATAGAGTTAAGTAACACAAGATTATGAATAAAATATAAAATGTACTACATGACAAACTGAAATCCCGCCAAAAACTCGCGACCATAGATATAACTTTATGGCGACACATGCAGGTATGAACAAAGCATTAGGTGTTAAAATATCTACTTATGTATGAAAATAGAGATACAAAATTAAGGCCAATAACGTAGTCAGTTCGAAAAAAAAAATAGAGATACAGATTCTTCTCATTATTTTACCTGGCAACAAATTCTATTGATATAATGACACTTGAAAAATGTAATTTTTGGAGAACGTTCTGAATGTAATATCAAATATATTTTTTTTGCTTGTTAAGTATGAAGGTATACACGCTTCTAAAACAAAAATACAATATTTAAAATTTTTGTCGGTATGTCTGTTTGTTCCGTGTACTCTCCCAAACGGCGGGATCGATTTTGACGGGAATTTCAATTAGGTTACTTAGGCCACTCTAAATTAAACTAGCTGTTAATCGCGACTTCGTCCGCAATGCTGTCACCTAAACGGTTGAACCGATTTTATAGAACTTTCACCTGCAGATAGCGGACATCATAACAAGTAATTTAGTCAACATATTAATCGTGGTTTCGCCCGTAGTTCTATCTCCAAAACGGTTCGAACGATTTTTACA
Organism: Antheraea mylitta; assembly: GCA_014332785.1. Classification (NCBI taxonomy): domain Eukaryota; kingdom Metazoa; phylum Arthropoda; class Insecta; order Lepidoptera; family Saturniidae; genus Antheraea; species Antheraea mylitta. The sequence goes on from JACEII010000020.1 coordinate 3,008,343, forward strand.
GAACTTACATCAGCAGACAGTGGGCATTATATAAAATAATTTAGTCTATTTTAAGATAGACTAGCTGTTAATCGTGGTTTCGCCCGCAGTGCTGTTTCCCAAATAGTTGGACCAGTTTTCACGGCACTTTCATTTGTAGATAGCTGACCTTATAGGAAGTAATCTAGGTTATTCTATTTTAGACTAGCAGTTGCCTGTGACTTCGTCCGCGTGAAATTCAGTAGAAATATGTACTGGACTCCAAGGATAAATTTATAATTTAAATTCACATATCTGTATATATGTAAGTAATTTGAATTATATTGTCTTTTTGGACATTTTGGCGGCTATTTTGTTTTATTTACTGCGCTTTCGTCTGCATAAATCAGTCACCATAGTAACATAAAATAATAGTGTATCGAATTAAATGAGCACTATTTAAATACTAAAAACTGTTCAGAGAGATACAAAGTTTTATGTCAAGATTTAAATTTATGCAAGATTTCATGACGTCAGCTCATTCATTGTTTATAATTCAACATTATAATTATTAATAGTAATTTTAAAGATGAAAGGGGTCTTTCTAATAAGATATTAAACCATAAACATATTACTTATTGACTATATAGGCATATTATATCGTTATCTATCTTTAAGTTATTTTTTTGTTATTTCCTTATATAGTGCAAGTGATCTCTGAAGCAGTTATATGGTGGGTTAATGTTGCAAATATGTTGCTGATGATAAACCTCATTTGACACTTAGTATTTATATATCTAAAGTATACGTTACATGTTATTATAAGTACAATTGTTTTTAAAGAGAATTTATATAATTGGACATGGTCTCACAATTTTATATTTCTTTAATACAATTTTTTAAAAAAAAAGCGTGCGTAGCTGCGGGTTCAGCTAGTGAATAAAAATATAATTACATTTGAGTGTATGTTATTCTCATAACACAAACTTACAAATTCAAATTAAAATAAAATAACTTTAATATGGATATTTAAAAAAATACATTTCATAAGTTATTATGACGTTGGTAAACTGATTTTTTCAGAATTGGTAATTGTTATTTTCTTTTAACAGATATTTTTCATTAATCTGAATTACGTCGTTTTATATTAGGTTAAAAATATTACTATTGATAATTTCCTTACTCAATTTATATAGTTCGTTTTTATTTTTGGTTTTGAAATTAGTTATGCAACCTTACAATGTAGTAGAACACTACATAAATTACAAATTTATTTTGTTTTGCACAAAAGTTGGAGGATTTAAGTTTTTTTTTCTCAAACTGATTACGCTATTGACCTAGTAAGGTCTTAACAGCTTCATCGGACTACTTAGGATGATTTAAGAGTAGTACATGTAATAGCCATAATTATTGAATAACGTACTGACTACAATTCGAATTAAAAGCAGAAAGATAGGATAAGCGTTTAGAACGAGAAGCTTGGATGAAATAGCTTATTTAATCATTCCTGACTCTTTGAAACTTGTATTTATTTTGATGAATAATAGTATGGTTTATTATTGCAAATTAAATATTTCCGTATTTTGTAAGTAAGTACTGCAATATTAAATATAATATAAAAGCAAAGTACGTTAATACTGTGTTTAGAATACTCTATGGACGAAATAACCACATAAACAAAGTCTCTGATCTAAATAGATTCAATATAAAGGTTAGCTGCTGCAGAATTAATGAATTGCATAAATTAGAAAATAAACATACTATTCCTGGAAGTAACAACCATTCATTTTGGCTGACTAGAAACCCGTAGAGCAAACTGTTAACTTGTGATAAACTTCGCAAGTAATTAAAATATTTTTTATTCGTATAAATTATTATGGTTAATACATACAATCATTAGCTATTTTAGTATTGTTAAGTAGTATGTTTATTCATAACAACATAAATAACTACCAGTGAAGTATTATTGATTATTATTTGAGCAGTTTATTGTTTGCACCCGTGCATTTGTTGTAATGTTCGTCAAATTATCGTGTAAACTCTGGACTAGACGGTTACTACCACGACAATCTGAAGGGGTCGTAGGTTCAAATCACATAGTGACAACTTTTTAGTAGTCTGGTGCAGCTGTTAAGACCTTGCTGGGTCAATAGCGTAGTCATTCCGAAGAAAAAAAAATCGTCAAGTTATTGTATTAAAATATTTTTAGGGATCAAATTAGGTTTCCTGAGTATTTCCTACTCATTTCGGGTTTGGGCTTTTAAATAGAATATGACAAAAAAAAAATGCATAAATAAATGCATTTAAAACAAAGTAGAACATAATTTTATAAGTTACTTTAATTAACTTCGAATATTAATCTGATATGAGTGACGTGATTTTTAAAAGCAGGATCTGGTACCGCAATATTGTTTCTAATTTCCTATAATTCATACATATATTAATTTTACCATCACATTAATTTATTATTTGAGAAAATAAATTGAAACAAATATTATAAATATCTATATTTATTAAATGTAAAAAGATAGTAAGAGTTGGCTCTTGTTTCTTCTTTGACCAATTCTATCAAGAGATCTAAATGGTAGAATGAGTTGCCTCTCCTTTATTGCCTCTGTCACCAATATTTCTCAAGAGATTTAACTAAGTCTAACGGATCGACATTCGGACCGTGACGTTCAACAGGAATCCCTTCTTTATCAATAATAAACTTTGAAAAGTTCCATTTAATAGAGCTCCCGAGTGCACCTCCTTGTTTGTGCTAAAACATAAGAATAAGGATTATCTTCCCGTTTTCTCAAACTGCATGCACTACCATGAAGTTTCATCTATAATCGTAATAAACACAGGTGCAGGAAGATATTATCATCATGCGTTACGTTACGAGATACTGGGTTCCGTGGGAATAGACTGAAGATGAACAAGCGTTTTTGAACGCATCAAAGTAATTTAGTGGACGCCAATCTCAAGATTTGGAGCCCTTTCATCGGCGCCTTTTTCGGAATAGCTTTTAACGTTAATTTACTCTGAATTAGTGTCCGCTAAACTCCTTTGATGTATGTAAAACCGCCGCGGCTTGTCATTTATCGTATTGTGTCTATCTACACATGGTCCAACAGTTTATAATGCATTATGATAATGTGTCCTCACTCCTGTATATATTGCAGCTAAGGATAAAACACATGTATGGAAGTAGCACAAAAATTATATACCTTTTTCATTGAAATATATGTTTGATAGATGTATAAATATTTTCTTATTTGTGAATCTAAAATTTAAAGCAAGAATTTAGAACTTCGAATCGAGATAGAATCGAAACAAATTACTACATCTATTACAAAGATAGAAGGTGTGATGTTTTTCTTTGTAGTGGATAAACTCTAAAAATATTTTCATCTATAAAAAGCTACATATGCATATTTTTATTAACATACAATATAGTGTAATAGTAACATGTGCTATTTTGTTTTTAAAATTTATATTAACGCAAGCGAAGACACGAGCAAAATTTGTATTATTAATAATGACAGAAAAAATCATTTTCATAAACAAAATATTTAAGTAAAATGAATTTGTATTTACTTCAATTGAGTTGTGCAAATTAGTATAAGCTGTATAAAGTAATTCCTAAAAAAGTATAAATTATCAATTTTGTTTTTTGGCTCAAAATATTTATCAGCATTTGGCAAATGTTAAATACTACGTATGCCATTGGAATGTTTGTTTTAACTATTTACTACGAAAATATTGATTTTTCCACCTTTACTTATTAGCTGAGTCATTCCCAATGGTACGCTATACGCGGAAGTTCTATAAATATAAATATGTACTTCAAGGTTATGTAATCAACACACCTGAACACGTATATCATAATAATATTCTATCATCGGATAACAATTTATTCTACTGATAAAAGTTTTCATGAACTTATATCTTAATAAAGCAAATTAAAATCAGATAATATTAAATACTTACTAAGATAACTAATGTACAAGTCAGCTTTGTAATTGATTACTAACAAAATAGAAAATAAATTTTATGTTTGTACAACTACATATTGTACATTTCTTTTTAAAGAAGTTCCTCAACGCGGTTTATGGCTAGTACGATTTAGTAGAAATCGTCACGTAATGGATGTATGTACTATTTTTGGGTCTACAAGCAAATGAGCACACGTGCAAGTGAGTGCACAACTCTCTCACTGTCTCTCTGTCCCTGTCTCTTTTTATCATATAACCTCAACACATGGTTGTACAGACAGATGTAAATTTCGTGAACACGTAATTGTTTTTCTTTCAGTTTCAGTTACTGACCTTTCAAGTTGATTAAAAGCCCAAAAGGGTTTAAAAAAGAAATAACATGATTTCTTTATTAGGTTATGCACGTGGCTTTCGTGAATAATAACCCGTGATAGAACTTCTAGATAAAATTTCAAATCGACTGACACTACTACTGTATCACTAAATTACCTTTAGGAATTTCCAGAGCGGACTGGCCGTGTCTCCATTGACATCAATTTTTTCAAACAAATCAAACTTCACTTTGCGCTCAGACGCAAAGCACACAATTTCTTCAGGATTACCAGGTTCCTGGCCAGCGAACTGATTGCAAGGGAAAGCCAATATCCTTAGACCTAAAGAATATAAGGTAATTGTTATTTTCTAAACTGCTTAATTGCTGGCAAGTCAGAATCCACACTCCGTGATATTATTTCCGATCCACTTGTGCACAATAATCAAACTATATTACGTAAAACACCACCAACACTACAAAATATAGTGCCAAATAACACAAGATTATGGATGAAATATAAAGACCACTACATGGCATTCCAAGATCCCGCCAAAAACTCCGAAAATTTTGATTAACCTCATTTTATTTCATTACATAGTTGTAGTGTCAACGGAAGATTTGGTTTCATTATATTCCTTAGTAGATCCATACAAAGCCAGGACGGGTAGCTAGCACATTTATAAATTTTAGTTAATAGTTCATATTTTTTATTAGTTAACATATTCTTGTGTCATCTAGTGTTATTACCATTACGCCACTTTTACAAGGCTATACTTTTCCCATATACCGTACACTAGATTTTATCGAACATAGTAGTGGCAGTACGGGAAAATGTCGTGTTCGAGATACATTTTATCGAACATAGTAGCGGCACTACGGGAAAATGTCGCGTTCGAGATACATTTTATCGAACATAGTAGTGGTAGTACGGGAAAATGTCGTGTTCGAGATTCATTTTATCGAAAATAGTAGTGGCAGTACGGGAAAATGTGTTCGAGATACATTTTATCGAACATAGTACTGGCAGTACGGAAAAATGTCGTGTTCGAGATACATTTTTTAGAGTATATCGTACGAAGTTAAGGTATTACCAAGCAGTCCGTCTCACGCACTACGCATATTTTAGAAATAAACCCCTAAACATTACTGAGGATACATTGTTCAAAATTTGCGAGCGGTCGATTAAGAAAACATAATATTAAAAGTGGTAGTCGTTCGCTTCTCTTCTCTATGAGGCTGGCTTAGATAGACCTGAAGGCTTAGTTCATTCATTGGATGGAGAGGTAATTAACATTATACGTCTCGGTCACTGAATATTTTCGATAAAGTTACCAATGGGGCATCGTGTCGTAGTTGTATGCTTGAGCGAATTCCTTTCGTTTCATTTGGTTCTTGGAGATAGACGATACATCGTAGTATTTTAGTGAGAAGGGATTAATAGCACCTAATTCTCTGTTTTGGCGAAGAAGAGTGAGGCTTTCCGTATGAGGAATTGTTTCCTACGTTAGAATTATGTGCCAACGCGATAATTTCAAGTTTGCTCTACGGTGCGGTGTGACGTAAGCGGATACATCGCTCTAGAGCTGTCCTTATGGAAGGGCCATGTTATTTAGTACTAGCCTCTGCCCGCGACTTCGTTCGCGTGGAATAGATACACTAATACTAACACGCAGCAGTTCTCAAAAGGAAAAAACATCCCGATTTTTGGAACATTTTTCATCTGTGCTCCGCTCCTATTGGTCTTAGCGTGATGATATATAGCCTATAACCATTTTCGATGAATGATCTATATAACACTGAAAGAATTATTTAAATCGAACCAATAGTTCCAGAGATTACTCCCTACAAAGTCACAACATCACAACGTCACAAACTCACAAACTTTACCTCTGTATAGATTATATTGTATATATAGTAATAATAAATATAATATTAGTATAGATGGTCCTTACTAATATTATAAAGGTGAGAAAGGGGTTTGTTGATTCGTTGGTGATTTAATTATTAAACTGCTCATTTTTAAATGTTGGATACACGTAGTCATTATCCCTATGATAGATCAAATTCCTATTAACGCGAACGAAGCCACAAGCAAAAGATGGTATAATATAATATCATTTTTAGAAAGGAGTTCAAGTACTCATATAAAGGACAGTGCAATAAGAAGCCTCGTTTAATCTGGATCGTAGTTAAATAATAAAATTATGAAAATTCAAATAGTTTTTTTTTTTTTTTTCGAAATGACTACGCTATTGACCCAGCAAGGTCTTAACAGCTTCACCGGACTACTAAGGCGAGCGCTTAAGGCACTCAGCCGATTTTATTTTGGCAACCAGCTCAAGGGTGCACGGCACACCTCGGCTTGGCTGTTGCCTGTTGCATGCAAAATCGCGACCTATCTTAGCTAACCTAGCTAACTATTCATATATGTATGAGTTATTGAAACGTATATGTGTACCAAGCATATACGCCTCATCAACTCCTCCATATATTTACTATCGGAAAATTGAGAGTTTTTCAGTTCGATAAGGGAAAAAAAAGTAAACCCTTCCACTTTCATGTGTAAGCGTGTAGGCGTGCACGTGTGTGGGGGTGATCGTGTAGTGTTGTAGCAGTGATGTATATTTGTGTGTCACCGTATCGCGCAAGCAACGCACTCAAGGGCTCCCTACAGATGGATCGAACCTAGGCTTGAGCCGCTGCCGTGGGAGGCCTAATCGGGTAAACCAAATAAAGTCATTTTAAAAAATAGCTCACCTTTGTTCTCACCATATTCTTCATACAACTCATTCAGTTGTTTATAATTATTTGCCGTGAGTCCACATTGTGAAGCAACATTTACTATAATACAAACGTGACCTTTGTACACATCAAACTTCACGTCTTCACCTTTAATATTCTTCACGGTAAATTCGTAGATTGATTTTGCATTCTTGTAGTCAAGATCTGATGAAGCCATTTTCTAAAATACATAAATTTCTTCTCTACATAAAAAGTATACATTATAGGTCAGGTTAGTTCGGTTGGTGTTGCGGCCTGACTTCCGCACTTGGCCTGACTTCAGGATATGTGTCTCGCGTGACTCCGTGACACTTCAGCGTGGCAGACGGTATCTTTCGTGGCTGTTTTTGGAGGTGGTGGTGTTGATGTAAAAATTCGAGGATGTGGTGCTGGGTATTCTTTCCGTGATGGAATAAATATAGAAACAATTTCTTTATGAAAAAAATTATTCATAAATTTGAGGTTACGTCTAGAAAGTAAAAAAAATAAAATAAACTAGGACACATAAGTTTTCAATAGGTAATTAATTTCTGAGGAAATTCGTAAATATAAACATATACGCAGGTCACTGAATTAAATTGTTCAGAATTTATATGATCCTTGAAGTTTACAAACGAAATGCGATTTAAAAAGTAATTTCCATAAATATAACTATCTTTTGTGATCCATGAAGAAATATTACGTTGTCTATTTCTAACATTTTATATGTATGTTACATTCATACAGTACAGAAATATCGATATGTTTTTATAATATCGAAAGAAGCAGATTCGGACGCTTCCAATGGTTCACTTATTAGATAAATCAAAACAGTGGACAACGAAAGTGTACATAATAAAATAACAACAAAAAGTCGTTCATGGTCGTCGTCTTATTAACAGTTATCTTTAAGATGTTATTTGAAAATATCGGCTATTTAAATCACAATAATATTTATGCCTATCCAATTAACTATAGTAGTTATGTTGTCAGAATTGTGCTATACAGCATATATTTTCAATGATTATCATACAAGAAATTACTGATTCAAAATTACGTGCAACAAAAATAAGTCATTTGTATGAGAATTATTACTTTACTTTTTTAACTTGGACAAACTGTAAATAACAGAATGTATCTAAATCGTGTAAGTTCTTAGACTCGACATTAGTATTTTACACTCATGCAAATTTTAATACAAAGTCGCACCAAAAGTATTTCATTATTTAAAGTAGTTTATAATATTTGTGCCTTTTTAAAATGAAATATATTTCTTATACAAACTATATAAGTACAATGTTCAATCTTAACTGTATATAAACTTCAATTCGGTAACTAGGTATTATTTTAATACGTAAAATAATTAATCAAGTCATGCAAATTAGCAGAAACTTATCGTTATCAACAGAATAGATTTTTGATTTCATAGTCCTTACATTTTACCGTCATTACAAATAATTATGAGAATTATTATCAAAAAGATCACTCAGTTCATGATAATATAATTAATAATAAATAACAGATGTACATACCACTTATGATGTATTTATCAGAGCTCGAAATATGTAAATTACGTTATCAGCACAGATTTTTTTTTTTCGAACTGACCACTCTATTGACCCAGAAAGGTCTTAACAGCTTCACCAGACTACTCAGCACAGATTTCATGTAGAGAAGTGATCAAGTGTATATATAGCGTGCGGAACAACATCTGTGAATTAAGCATATGATCTCATAGACAGTTATATATTTTACGCAAACAACCGAGTAGGGAGGAGCATTTCAAGAATCACTGCTATTTTTCATATGATATGTAAATGATCTAAAAAAAATACAAAATTACTACTTTCGCCAGCCGCTCTCGCCTCCTCAACCATTATATCAAAATCCGAATTACAAATACAGCCCCTCAAAATACTGCTGGTTCTTTTATTCCGGTTTGGTTAGGTTAGGTTAGAATGCGAAAAAAAGTTAACGCGACCCGGCCGCAGTAGCTGTCGGTGAGCGCGGTGCATATAATACACAAGTACCGAAAATGCTTCATGACAAAGAGACAAACAAATACATCAATAGGATTTAGCCAACTTATTAAATTCAGTAGTAACCATATAAATGTAACTATTATGATAGAATTGTGTGGCAGTGATTATATTTTTTCTATCACTGTTATTTCATAGGCGATAAATGAAACCTACCGGTTCACATGCAGATTTAACAATCCACCAACGTTGGGTTACTCCAGACCGTTAGTGGTATCCGACGCAAACTATGAACCCGTACCTAACGTTGTGCGTTATAAAAGACGTCCGCGACACATTTTTACCGACCCTCCTGATTCAATCACGTCAGCGAACGATCAGTACCAGCCTGTCCCTCGAAACAGAGCGTGTTCACGCCCACGCCCGCGTAACCACAGATCACGCCGCCGTGGTCTGGGGGTTAATTTCGCTCCCGCACACCCGATTAGGCCTCCCACGGCAGCGGCTCAAGCCTAGTTCGATCCCTCGGTAGGGAGCCCTTGAGTGCGTTGCTTGCGCGATACGGTGACACACAAATATACATCACCGCTACAACACTACACGATCACCCCCACACACGTGCACGTCTACACGCTTACACATGAAAGTGGAAGGGTTTACTTTTTTTTCCTTATCGAACTGAAAAACTCTCAATTTTCCAATAATAAATATATGGAGAAGTTGTTGAGGCGTGTATGCCTTGTACACATATACGTTTCATCATACATATATGAATAGTTAGCTAGGCTAGCTAAGATAGGTCGCGATTTTGCATGCAACAGGCAACAGCCAAGCCGAGGTGTGCCGTGCACCCTTGAGCTAGTTGCCAAAATAAAATCGGCTGAGTGCCTTAAGCGCTCGCCTTAGTAGTCCGGTGAAGCTGTTAAGACCTTGCTGGGTCAATAGCGTAGTCATTTCGAAAAAAAACCAACGTCGGGTTCAACCATCGACCAACGACGCGTTTGATTGATTTTTGTTGTTACGTTTACATAAATAATTTCGCTCTGTCTATTACTAGTTTCAGATTTAACTTTTTCAGATATCGATAAGAAAAGGTTAATCAACCCCAAGTAGGAATATAAAGTAACACCTTATAACAACATTTAACACAATATAAACACAAACAGAACTATAATAAATTAGAATTAAGTATGGTACATCATACCTATACTTGACAGTTATAACATAAATAATAGGGTTATGTAGCGTTAGTTCTCTAGAAGCGATGATCTATGAAACTGACGACCAATTTATTCCATAAATCTACATACTATCTCGCGCCAGATAGTTTTACAGCGCGCATCGAGAACCTTCTTATCCGCTCCTGCCCTACTCTATATACGCCAATGAAAAAAATTCGAACACATAAATATACACTAGCTGCTGAGACGTTATATAAATAACGAGTCATGGTGATAATAAATGTTTACATGACAATGAATTGCAATAATTTATCAGTGAAGTCATTATTATTTATCAATTAGTCATAATAGAATATTATGATTTTTAACGTTTACACAATATTCACTTATATGTAGGTATGTATATAAAAAAAAAAAAACATTTTTTGTACCCTTCCATGTACGTTCTAAAATATTTTCTTTTTGAAACTCTTTGATAGGAAGTAAAGACTATTATTGTGATATAAGTATCTTTAACTAACCCAAATTTCTACAGAGTTGAGTAAACATTTGATTACTTATATACCTATTGGATTTTATATAAAAACCACAAAAATGGAAACGCTTAATCGTAACAATAAAATTGTGTTCCTGCTTGTTGACGTTGCTAAGACGGTTTATTCTTTGGAATAAACTTCGCACATTGCCCGCCCCGCAATAAACCTATTTGTGAATTTCTACAAAGATACGACTGCGGAATAAATGTAAAAAAACAAACGTATTCACTGAGCGCTATAAAACAAAAATAGCAATAAATCCTTTTATTAGATCCATGTTGCTCTTTACAAATGCCTGGTGATAGAATATGGCTATTGTGTCCGACTGCCAATCTCATACACCAAGTTACCACACTAAGTTTGGACCACTACTTACATATGGTGATAGACCCGTCGCTGTGACTTCCTTCTCATTTATTGCGCTTCGAGATCAGGCCGCAATAATAGCGTCCTAGAAAGCATTCTACATATAAGAATTCTCCAAATGATAATCAAGTCGAAACTGTCTTAAAATTTGAGCTTTATCTCTGACTTCACAATAAAGATTTTAATAACCTTTACTACCTATTTTATAACTTTAATGAACAATACATTTTGATATTTTTCAAACTGCTTGTAATTATTAGTTGCATTTATTCTTAGATTGTAGGTCGTAATCATCACTTTGCCACATTTTTTATGTATGATGAAATATTTTTTTGTGTAAAAAAACTTCTACTTTAGACGGGATTGTAATACTCTATTTGATAGATTTACTCTCTCTATAAAGGCAGCCCCTGTAAAAGGTTTTGATTTTTAATTCCAGTCAAGTTCCTACTGAATTCTAATTAACAATTTAGAGAAAACAATCCAATTCGTCATCTTTTCTGTTATCACTGGTAATTGTACACCAAACATAAACGTGTGCTGCATAATTCTAACACACAACATAATGTCAAAACACAATGTAAAGGGTTAAATTAAATAAAAATTAGGAAAAACACCTATTTTAGATAAAAGTAAATCATGTCAAGATTAAGTAATTTTAATAACGTTCATTTTAGTTGCTTGTAACGATTAAAAGTGATCTGTTCTACTTTGAAAAAAAAAACAATATTCTTCAACATTATATTTGCATAAAACGATAATTCTTAAAACTATTCTTTATAATATAGTGCAATTAACATGCCTTCTCTAAAGGTAACACAATAATTTAGTGACAAAGTCTACAACAAAGAACACCCATTATGCTTTAATAAAAGTCAGGTTTAAAAAGAGACAAAATAACATTTTATAATCAACAATATTTATTTGATAAAGCAATATAAATGCCAGTGTCAACTAGGAACAGGCTACAGGAGAGATGGCATCAGAGGAAGCCGTACAGTAGCCACTGTATAGCTTAAATTACACTTTAAAATTATTGTTGAAAAATGCATTAAAAATAGGTTACTTTATTCAATTAAATTTTCTCAGACTGTAATATTATTTTTAGTAAACATTTAGAAGATAAAACTCAACATAATGAAAAAATTATTACATCATAAAAGTAGACCCAATGAAACCTCAAAACCTATACAAACACATTTAAGCTTTATTTAAGGAGATTTTCTTAATAGAAATTTAAAATGAAACACTAAATATTATATAAACAGCTGCATCTTCTATCTTCTTCTTCATTTATGTATTTTCTCACCAATATTTCTCAAGAGATTTAACTAAATCTAACGGATCAACATTAGGACCGTGGCGTTCAACAGGAATGCCATCTTTATCAACAATAAACTTTGAGAAGTTCCATTTGATGAAGCTTCCGAGAGTACCTCCTTGCTTGTACTAAAAAAAAAGAAAATGTAATTGTATTTTTTAATATATTTATTTACTTATAATTTCTCTTTCCTAGGACGTAATTTAACTTTTTGGAGACAGGTCTTTAAAAAATCTCACATACGTGTATTCCAGACATCATCCGGTGAAGCTGTAGAGGCCAAGCCAATAGTGTAGTTAAAAAAAAGAATTCTCATCAGTTGATTTTGATATAATGATTATTTTATGATACCAAATGGAAAGAGTGAGGATCAGGGCCATACAAATGTGTGTATTATTGGAATCCTCTGCCACATCTTGCTTACTGCAATAAACTCAAAAACTGCTGAATGGATTCTCATGAGTTTATTTCACCAGTAGATATCTTTTTTTTTTCGAAATAAAAATTCTGTTGACCTGGAAAGATCTTTACAGCTTCACCGAAAGATGGTACATAAAATGATTCATTAGGAAGGTTCATAATTTGACAAGGTTTTTTTTTTATCATAAGGGCAGGATATAGTAAGGTATAATAGTAAAGATTTTTAAGTTATTTCACTATATGAAACTACAAGTGTCATTTCTTTTATGATCTGTAAAAGTATTATCGAAATTCTTAATAGGTTATTATACATTTCGGATTGGTATGGACTTCCATGTATTATATTTTATAAAAATTCGTCCAACCTTTTTGAAGCAGTTTGTAATAGATGTCTATAAAGAAATTTAGAAAAAACAATCAAGTATACAGACAGAAATAGAGTTTTATGGATATAAATTAGTATAGAGTAAGTAAGTATTGATTTTTCTATATTTAGCTAACATCTGACACATTCACAAAGACTTGACTTTATGTGGAAGGTCTAAAAAATGTAAATGTCTCCTTCAAGGTTATGATAATCAATACAACTACAACATGTTCACATGAATATTTTATCACTTGATAAACATGTATCCACAGTTGAATATTTTTATGTGAATATGAAATATTAGAAACAAAATATTCTTAGTATTATCATGGAAGACATATTAATTAGCTATGTGGCTAGAATATAACATGAATAAATTAACACTTATACATCCATTAACTTTATCAATATTTTTTCATCGATTTAACATACATTTTGATTAGATTAATCTACAGAATAACCAAGATTCAGTAAATATTTAAACAATGTAACAAATTCACCCAATTACACATGTTTGTGGGTAATCATGCTTGATTACCATTTTGAAGTTCATTACAATTACCATCAAAAGAAACACCAAGGGTGTAGGAATATTTTAAATGTTACCCGATCCATGGATGTAGGCATTTGTAATTCGGTGCTGTCAGACCCTCTGTCTCAGAGTGCAAAAAGGCTGTACAAAATTGCAAGTTTAGCTTTTAAGATTTAAATGCGATTGTAGTCGTATCTAATGTTTAGGTGATGTTCTTACGGGGCGTCATAGTCGATACGTGACAAAGCCCATAATAAAGAGAGAAAAAAAAAAAGAAAAGTTACAATTTTCACTGGAAGGACTACTATTTTAGTTGAACTATACTAATTTTAATTACCAGTTTATATAATTACCTTCAAAAACTTCCATAGAGGACTGGCATTGTCTCCATTAACATCAACCTTTTCAAATAGATCAAACTTAACTTTGCGTTCTGATGCAAAACACACAATCTCTTCAGGATTGCCAGGTTCCTGTCCAGCAAACTGATTGCATGGGAATGCTAATATCCTTAGACCTAAAAATATTGTATAACAGTGCATTTCAAAGGAAAAATGTTTTCATAATTGTCATAAATTGAAATCAATATCTATGAAATATTGCACTGTGGCAGATGGGATAACTCTAACAAAATAAAGTAAATATATTAAAAGAAACCAAAATGCAAAGGTATACAGTATAATCTTTATAATCTTACTATTAAAGATCAGAGGGTGCCAGATTATTGGAATGTTCGGATTACTAAATTATAGTGAAAAAGTCATAAGTAATGAATAAAATAAAATATTTCATAGAGGGAATAAATGTGTGTAATGTATTAAATTAACATGTACATATGTAATTACATAGTTTTTAAACATGTAATCCTTAATTGAGGTTTGTTTTTGTGCGACTTATAGCCCTTGCTTAAAAATCTTCTCACATTTTGCAAAGAATTATTGCCGGATTATTGGCCCTATTGAAGTGCAGGATTACTAAGATTATACTGTAAATATAACTTACTAGCCACTGCCTGCAACTTCGCTCGCGTGGACATAGTTAATTTGGACTAACTAATATGCAGCAAAGCTCTCAAGAGGAAAAAACACCCCAATTTTCAAACATTCTTCATTGTTGCTCCGTTCCTATTGGTCTTAGCGTGATTAGCCTATAGCCATCCTCAATAAATGAGCTACATAATAATGAAAGAATCTTTCAAATCGAACCAGTAGTTCAAGAGTAATCTCTTGTAATCCCCCTACAACGTCACAATTCACAATGTCACAAACTTTACCTCTTTATAATATTGGTATAGATTACAGCATGGAAGAAAAATTATAGGTAATACAAAAGTACTCACCTTTGCTCTCAGCATATTTTTCATACAACTCATTTAGTTGTTTGTAATTATTTGCTGTAAGTCCACATTGTGAAGCGACATTCACTATAATACAAACATGACCTTTGTACACATCCAGCTTCACATCTTCACCTTTAATATTCTTCACGGTAAATTCATGGATTGATGTTGCACTCTTATATTCAGGATTTGACGAAGCCATTTTTCTAAAACGATATTTTTTATAAAATAAAGAAAAGAACTCTCAACTTTAATTGGAAATGAAATAGGTATATTTTAAATGATGATTTCTTATAAGTTACGCTTCCGATTTGGAATGCATTAATTTGTTCATATACAATTTGGTTTGATAATTCACTGACCAGATACATAAGATTATATATTTCACCTGGTATTTTTGTATTTTTCTAATACAAAGCTAGACAAAAGTATATCAAAACAACTGCCATACGAAGTACCTATAAAATTGTAGCAATATGAACCCTTAGCTTATGATAAAATATTCGACAGAAAATAATTATATCAGATATACCACTTACAAAGTATTTGTCTGTGCCCGAGATATACAAAAAACGTTACCAGCAATAGGCACGAGGAGTTTATGAATCGCTCGAAAACCGATTGTCATTTTTGTTGTTATCGTACATAATCACCGGACATGATAACATCTTTTTGGATAGGTAACACTGGAGCACAGACTACATAATACCAACGTAATGTTAAAAAGTCCAACATTTCTACTTTTTTTTTTTTTTTTTCAAAGTTACCACGCTATTGCCCCGCAAAGTCTTAACAGCTTCACCGGACTACTAAGGCGAGCGCTTAAGGCACTCAGCCGATTTTATTTTGGCAACAAGCTCAAGGGTGCACGGCACACATCGAAGGGTGCACGGCACACATCGGCTTGGCTGTTGCCTGTTGCATGCAAAATCGCGACCTATCTTAGCTAACCTAGCTAACTATTCATATATGTATGAATTGTTGAAACGTATATGTGTACCAAGCATATACGCCTCAACAACTCCTCCATATATTTATTATCGGAAAATTGAGAGTTTTTCAGTTCGATAAGGGGAAAAAAGTAAATCCTCCACTTTCATGTGTAAGCGTGTAGGCGTGCACGTATGTGGGGGTGATCGTGTAGTGTTGTAGCAGTGATGTATATTTATGTGTCACCGTATCGCGCAAACAACGCACTCAAGGGCTCCCTACCGAGGGATCGAACCTGGGCTTGAGCCGCTGCCGTGGCAGGCCTAATCGGGTTGCCGTGGTAGGCCTAATCACATTTCTACTGATTTCTATAATTTCCAAGGACAATGTACCACAATTAGTGTTGATACTTTACGTATTTAATGTTATGCAGATAAATAAAATAGAAATGGCATGAAGTATAAGTTTTTTTTTATAAAAGGATAACATTGTATTTATTTTTATTTTAACGTTTTATTTATAAAAAAATAGGTTTAATTTTATACTTTTCTCAAAATTTGCTATTATTATGCTACTATTGTGAAAAAAAATCATTTCTGTAATTACTACTTTGTAACCTTAAAAAGTGACTAAAATACAGTCGTTAAAACAGTGTTTACGAAAGTGATGATAATATTAGGAACAAGTAAATAAAAATAGACATAGTGAAAAAAAATTGTAGCACAACAAAAAACTAGAATCCAATAATTGTTGCAGATAACTACAAAATTAATCTTTAAAGGTCTTTCAAAGATCTTTTATCTATAATACTCTATATACTATACTATACTCTATATACTCTAAAAAGATATTATTTTTATGCATATATAAATAATATCTACTATATAAAAGTATATGTAATTTAACATTGTTCCTATGTATTACACTGTAGAGTGACCACTTGGAGACATTCAATCCATTCTTTTAATTATGAAACTTAATATAATGAAATAGTAGTATTAAAAAAGAAAAACATTTTCATCTTAGACTTTGAAAAATAGATAATCCAAATATTTTAAATATTATATTAAGAAATATGTTGCGAATAACCATAACCTAGCTTGTTAATATAATAATTAAACGTGAAAATAAAAATTTATTTTTGTTACGTGACGTGTGATCAAATAGCAATAGATAAATATTTCATCTGGCAACTTCTAAACATGTTCAGAATTTGGAGGGAAAAAATTGACTATCTGGAATTCTGAAATAAGGTTCTAGCCATTAGTTTGAATAATTAGGTCGTGTTAGTTTTTATAATGTCTCAGACTACGCTCACATCATTCTATACAAGTAGAAAAAGACCATCATCAGATGATATAGTTGAATTAAAAAGTAAAATCTCACATGTGGGTTCTAATTTGGAGATAAGTGCCAAGGGGAATCGCAAGAGGACTGCTGTGGTAAAGGACCCAGAAATCCATCAAGATGATAAACAGCCGGTTGAAGAGATCAAAGAACAAACGAATAAACCTACTAATGACTCTACCAATACTTCACC
Source organism: Antheraea mylitta (assembly GCA_014332785.1). Lineage (NCBI taxonomy): Eukaryota > Metazoa > Arthropoda > Insecta > Lepidoptera > Saturniidae > Antheraea > Antheraea mylitta. Next base: position 3,025,865 of record JACEII010000020.1, read on the forward strand.
TAAAGAACATTTTGTGAAACCAATCAACACTATAAGTTTCGCGAGAAAATCAAATAATTCAAATATAATAAAGTCTTTGGAGACTCCCAAACGTGAGAAGACAGATGTAGCTCGCAAAGAACTTAGCTTGGGCGAATTAAGAAAACGATTAGCCGGCAGTTCTAGACTAGCCGAATTAAAAGCATCAGCTGAGCGAATTAGTAAAGGTATTCAACAAATCAAAGAGGCTAGTGAAAAGAGGAATCTTAAGGAATTCAAAACTATTGATGTGGATGTACATTTAAGGTGTGTGACATGGTATAACCCATTATGATAATTCTGTATGTACAATACATTTCTGGTAACAAAAATTAATCAGACATATTGAACTAATATGAAAATTTAATATGAGTAACACAAGTTGTATATATCTAATGGGGATAAGTATAACTTTATTTAACACTAGTCTCTGCCCGTGAGTTCGTTCGCGTGGAATAATTACTTTGGGCTAATGCTAACATGGTTGAAGCTCTCAAGAGAAAAAAAAACATATTTTGAAATATTCTTCGTTGGAGCTCCACTCTTAAGCCTATAACTTTCCTCAATAAATGAGCCATATTAATTTGCTATATGGCTGGAATATAAAATAAATAAATTAATATATACACATTTTTAACCTTTGCAAATTTATAACTGATAACATTTTTCAAATCGGATTAGTTGTTTCTGTTGATTACCCCCCACAACATCACAAACTTTACCTCTTTATAATATTAGTATAGATTATTGAATAATTGAATTTTATATTTCCAGTCCAAATAAAAAAGACTTACCTCAAAATGACCTACAGACAACAAAGGAGGTAACAGTTCCATCTCAACAGAGACCTCTTATATCTCCAAGGAAGGTTGTTGTTAGCCCAATTAAGAGTCCTAGCAAAGTAAGTAATATCACTTGTTGTCTTGTAAGTATTTAGATTGAATGACTAAATTAATGTAATTTGCTTAATGATTAGTTAGCAGAATGTATACTGTATTTATTCAGTAACTTTCATGAAGAAATTTGTAGAAAGACTAAATAAACTAACAAATTGTAGATAGTTCATTCAGCAATTTAGTAAGCATAGTAACAATTATATAGACCGATAAAGTAATTATTTCAATGTCTAGTCATATTGTTATCTCATAATGTTTCAATGGTACTTCTGTTCTACAGTTGCAATAACCTGAAAGAACACTAGTAAAAAAATACAATATAATTACATTGAATATAATTGTCGCATTGTTTCACCCTATGAAATATTTTGAGATCTTGTTACTATTTTCAGCCTAAGCCACTTTCTGAAACTAAATTACTTGAATTTGCCATTTTGTCATTTGTGAATGCATTATTATCTAAGATAATCTCTACAAATACTTTGGAGGATAGAGAATGTGCTATGTGGAACTGTATTTACTATGATTCCCAATATGCCACATCATGGGTCAGGCATTGGTCATTAGCTTTCACATTCTTAGATAACCTTTGACAAGCACGGACCTTTGACTAAAATATTTTACTGAATCCTTTTTTTTACAATGCTCCCTGCTGGGACATGGGGATTCTAAACATTACGCCCTGTTTTCTTGATTTCTCAAGTGATAGAAGTCTGGAATTACACAGTAAAGTGTACATCTGAGTGCTCGCTAACTTAGACCAGCTTAGCAACACTGGTTCCCCCCGAGGTGGCTGACCCCCCTTTTTTACGATATTTTATTATTTGACAATTATTAACAATGCTTCTTATTTCTGGTTCAACCTGTCTGCAATTTTAAATGCATTCTTTTCTTCTGCATTCTTTTTCTTAAGGTTTCCTTTCACCTAAATGATTAAACTGAATCATATTCTTCAGGCTAATGAGGAAGACCCTCAAGGTATTTTTAGAGAAGAACTCTAACTTACAGCCTAGATTTTCAGACTTAGTGTAACTCCACGGTTATGTATTGACCTACATTCTTGTAAGGGTGTTACTGAAGCCTGAAATTACTATGCAGCAAAATGTACTGTTTTGATACTAAATATTGTAAATCACATTTAAGTTATTTGTTAACAGGTTCCTGCATACATCAAAAATGCTACTTTGGCTACATCTTCAAGTAGTTTGCCTCTACCACATCACTACAGATTCCTTGCAGAGATATTTCGTGCCATGGAGACAGTTGTGGCCTTACTTTACAATAGAAATGAAAAGATAACATTTACTAAATTAAAGCCTTCAGTGCAAGAAATGCTCAAAAGGAATTTTACTGAGAAACATTTGGCACAAATAAAAAATTTGGTGCCTGATTTTTATACCTTTGAAGTGCAAAAAGTAAAGAATATTAATACGTCCTGTCAGAAAGATGCTTATGAGTTAGTAATCACACCAAATTTTCCAAACGATATTAAAATTATGAACCCAAGTGTAATATTGGAACGGCGCAGATATTTCTATGACACTTTACTCCAACTGGTAAAGAAGTACCACGCTCAATTTATTCTTACACTTGAATTTCCTATTGTCATACCGGATGATAAATTAAGTAGGTGGCATCCAGAATTTGAAATTGAGAAAATTCCTGATGTAGAAAGGGCCAAGTTACCAGAAACTCCAAATATGGATAAGTTTTCCACAGCACAGGATGTATTAACTAGAGCCCGTGAGCTTTTCAAATGTAACACTAAAATGGAAAGGGCATTACAAAGATTGGCTGAAGCGAAAAGTCGTGGTTTTACTGAACAAGAGAAGGCAGCTACTGGTATTACTGATGATAAACAATTAAATAACACTATTGCTACGCAAACAACCCAAACTCCCACTGGTGGAGTGACACTTATTAATCCTGCTCTCCGTAACTTACCAGCTGCGTTACTAGAGAAAGTTAAGGCCAGACAAGCTGCTAAGGCACTTGAAACCATGACAAGGTCTTCTGATTATGAACAGAAATATATAGTTTACAGTCGATTGCCGGACCTTGCTAGAACTCTCAGAAATATATTTGTTACTGAAAGGAAGAATGTCCTTGCTCTTAATATTATTCTTTCTAAACTGGACAGTAGTTTTAAATCCAATGTGCCAGCAAGTGATTTGGAGAGAGATATAAAACAACTTGTGGAAGAAGTTCCAGAATGGATTAAAATACATAAAATAAGAAACAACTCCTATCTCAAATTAGATAAAAATGCTGACTTGAAGAGTATTATCACTAAGTTAGAAGCATTAGCTGCTAAGTATAAAAATGATTAGATTTAATAGACAAAATAAATTTTAGGAACATTTGACATTACATTTATGAGACTGAAGTACATAAAAAAGTAAATTCAATATGTATTCTTAATAATATATCATACCCTTTGACAATCATTTAATGTAATTATAAAATTTTGTAATAATGTCCGTGTTTATGTATTACAAAAAAAACAAAAGGACAGGACATTTTCTAAATTAACTTGATACTGACTTAATAAAAATATTTAGAAATCTAAATATTATGTTTACTATACAATTATGGTACATGACATCTGTATGTATAGCAGAGTAACCATTTTACTTTTGTATAAATCCTTTTTTATACAATAAATTTGATTAATAGTTTGCCTAAAAATGTTTTAATGAATTAATTATTATGAGTAGAGTTTTAATACTACCACCGATTTTTATGAAGTTGTTTCGGGTAATATTCGGAAAGGTGTTGCCAGGGCCTTGTAGAACTGCGTTTCGTTTCCTTAAAAGTACATTGTACTTGTAAAATCTACATTTGTGAAAAAAGATTTCTATCAAGTGATCTAGTATATGTTTTTTTTAAAACGTTTATATAGTTACTGTCTACTTTTGAATAGACTTTCATCATCCTTATGTTTGTATTATTTTTGATATTAATGTGTGCTTCAATTTGTACCTATGAAGGAATCGCACAAAATGAACGATGGCTAGTCAAACGTAATCTCATTTCAGAAGCGATATTAATCTAAAACAAATTAAGTTTAGATTCGCACATACATTAAGCTCACTTGTTTAGACATAGCGCATAATTTTGTTTTGCGCAAAATCAGTAAAGTTAAGTTCAAGGTAACAGCTAACTTACCACTAATTTAGATCTCATTTCGTGGAAGTCAACAACCAAGACATATATCATAATATTTAACTTGGCTCTAATTTCACATTTATGTTTGTGATGAGATGTTTCTTATTCGATGCTTATACCGCAACAAACGCCGCTTTTGTTGCATGTTGCATGCCTATTGAAATAGGAATGTAGCAACTTTTTTAGTGAAAATATGGTTTTATTTTTTCATAACATTGGTTTCTTAAATTTAATCAAGAAAAGTTAAGGTCGGGTTGCTAAATTTGTTCGAAACAATTTTGCTACGATTTCTATAAATATTTATTGACAATATTCAAGGTTAGATAATTTCGCGATGAATAATTCTTGTTCAATTATAAATTGGTTGGGGAATAGTCCAAATTCTTTTCGACTTATTATATATCAGTAAAAATCGTTGATAACTGATCATATGCCTGTTATTCGGGCTCATTCGCCTTCGGAAGCGCTCTTCCTCAATATATATATAGAAGTGCGGCACGGTAATCGATACTTCTATATTGGTAATGTACATTATTATATGGAATGGTGGTGCTTCGTTAACATCGGCCTTTATCATGATTATAAAGTAATACTTATGGTAGTTATATTAAAGATATTTTTGTAAAATTGTAAGTTCCGAAAGCTTCTCTTATTCTTAATTTCATCATTGTGGACTACTTAAAAGTGAAATCTGTATATACAAACAGCTAGATAGATATTTTGAACGACATATTCGATTCTTAATACACATAGTAATATAAGAAGAAATTGTAAATCTTATAAATTAACTTGGTAGGCATATAAATAATGTACTTCACTGTAGAATGTATGCAACACTAAATACATATTTTGTTTTTGTTTCGAAATAGAATACTATCTAAATAGTTTATCAAATTAAGTAATGAAATATGTATAAAGTACATATCTTTAAATTCTACTTTGGTTCGGGGAGAATACAAGACATGTATCTGGTAATCATATTCTGTACTCTATGCATTTCCTAGTCAACAATATATTATTATCTGTACTGTAAATTGTTACAATTTTTCTTTCAATAAGGGAGTTTTTTCGGTCCAAGAAAATAAAGTTATTCGTGGTTATCCGAAATTCATTATGGCGTTCCTACAGAATATCCGCAGGTGCATCTGCATAAAGGGTTTCAGCAGTCCCAACGTGATTCAGACGTCGTCTTATCATGCTAACGTAAGTATTTTGCAACAGCTCGCCTGCAATGTCAAGGATTTATTGATTTCACCACACTGCGTCATTACAAATAATAACCTTGACCGTTTATAAACTTATAGATACTGTAATAATACGTACTTTATTTCTCCTAAATATAGTACGAATTGTTGAACATTAACAAGATCTTTGCATATTTTTCATTGCTATATAGTAATTTGTATCGGATCGCAATAATCAAAATAAATACTGTTACTTAGTTTAGTTATTTTCTGACTACAAAATACTTATTTCAATATACTTTTGCTTATTATACGAATTATACGTGCATGTAATACACGTATACCGTATTCATTGAACGCTGAGACAAAATGTAAACAAACCATTAAAAAGGTTCTTTTTGGGTCAGGATTGCTACTAATAAAATGTGAAATATAATATATTTTACCCTTAGTGACGTAATAAATTATATTGTTATAAAGTAGTATATTATAACAAATGCGCAAAAAGTCGCAAGTGGTTACTAGTATAATATTTATGTAAAAAGAGTTTTAGGACCTTTAGTCTTTTGTTTACATTTTGTCTCACGATAAAATAAATGGACTACAATGTTATCTGGTGGCTACATACAATTATTTATAATCGACCTCAAAAATGACCATAAACCTCAATATGATAGATAAATATTATTGAGGACTTTAGTGTGAACTTATTTTCTAGTACTTTGTATCAGCCTTCAGATTATAACATCAGTTAAAGTATGAAGTAGCATAGGATTAACCTTTTAAGTATTTACTTTACGTAGTATTCGTTCCTGGTAGTAGCTTAAATGCCGCTCTGGACGGGTAAAGGTTAATATATAGACGTTTGTCCTTTCTCGTGCAATCGTTGCACTAGATTTTTATTTCATAGGTCACAGTATTGTCTAAGATATTAAAAATATCTTGATAAGAGCAAAAACTGGTTACCAGTGTTTGGGTAATATCTTCCAATTAATTACAGGTTATTGACCACTATGAAAACCCCCGTAATGTTGGTTCCTTGGACAAGAAAGATAAGAATGTTGGTACAGGATTGGTTGGTGCCCCTGCTTGTGGTGATGTCATGAAGCTTCAGATCAAAGTGGATGAGAATGGAAAAATAATCGATGCAAAGTTCAAAACATTTGGCTGCGGATCAGCTATTGCATCTAGCTCGCTTGCAACCGAATGGGTCAAAGGGAAGACTGTAGATGAGGCACTTACACTGAAAAATACAGATATTGCTAAAGAATTATCTTTACCGCCTGTCAAGTTACACTGCTCTAGTAAATATTTTTTTTATATAAAATAATATATGTCATCTAACCATAGTCAATCATTGCGTTGAAAAGTTTCAACTGAAGTGTTTTATCTGGAATTCTTAGAAGTTTCTATTATAACTCATATCATAACTTATTTATTCCATTTCAAGATACTAATAGATAACTATTGTGGTAACTTTGGTTATAAATTAAATTACAGAAGTCTGCCATTGTATAAACATCACACTACTACTGGATTGATTTTTATAATTTTTTTTACTTTCATTTTTTAAACGCATCAAGTGTTTATAAAAAAAAAATATCACTATATTTAACACTTTATGTAATACAAAGTTAAAAAGTTAAAAAAATACAATTTTTGAAAGCACTGCAATTCAGCCCTGTGAGTTATCTTGCTAAGAAGTGGGTCAGTGTGGTGTGCATAGAAGAGAAGTTATATATAGTTTATAAAAAAAAACTTTCAATTTTTTTTTTTTTTTATACTCCACATGATAAATACTGTTAGTTAACAATCAATGCAGTCAAAATCTCAAGTATCTGATGATACAGAAATAAAATGAATTTGAATATAAACTTTTTACTAACATTTCGTTTGATTAGTTGACACATGTGTATTGTTAATACTGTACTATATTTATTATGATATATTTCTTTATTTTTATACTATAAAGAAAGAAGCAGCTGATAACATAACTACTTACTGAAATGAGTGAAAACAATGTTGAGAGTCTCGCGGCATTCTAGCGAGACGGACGTGTTTGCGCTCGCTCCGTGTCGTTAGGGTCGCGGTAGGGTAGGTACACTTACGAATAAGTTAAGTTACCTGCTTTGGTTCTGCGTTGTTTATGGGTGGTTTCTGGTATTGTGTTGTGGATTTTATTACTGACCTGTCTTGCTTACGGTTTGATGAACTAGTTTCAGACCCTGACTTGGCTTGTTTTTGGACTTTGGCGTGGATTTTCTTATTTTTGACTTGGCTTCGTTTTTTGGACTGTTTTCTTGTTGTTTGTTTGGATTTGGCGTGTCTGTCGGACTTTGAGTTACTGCCTCTTGGTCACTGTGTGACCTTTTGGTCACCAGTGTACCATGAGTGCGAAAAGGAGTTGTAAAACCAGGCTTAGGAGTGTTAGCGGGATGGGGAAGATTGTCGACTCCTCTGACACAGAGGTGGAGGACGGGGCGGCTCCAAAAGTGAGTACGCGCGGCAGGGGGTCTGCGCGGATGCGCGGGAGTGGTCGGGGGGTAATGGGGGAGGCCGACGGGTCATTTGACCGGGCCTTGGCTGGTGGCGTGACTAATGTGGAGTCGGTTCCCGGCTCTGCCGCTAGCTCCGCAGTGGTTTCGGTTGCCGGCTCAGCTGCTGGCTCTTTGCCTAGTTCCGAGGTGGAGTCAGAGGGGGTAGACGTGGACGTCTTAGACGCCCAGAGGTTGAAGGCGCTCGCTGGCTCGCAGATCACACGTATCTACGAGACAGTGAGAAAGTCGAAAAACCTGGCGGGCCCTTGCAGGGGGGCGTTTAAAGCCGCTGCCAGGACCCTACAGGAGGTCATCGAATCGCTGGTGGAGCGAACTGAGGGGGATGAGAATAAGAAGCTGCAAAGGGAGGTAAAGAACCTCCGCCGACAGGTTGACGACCTGAATGCGGAGGTCTCAGCGTGGCGGAAGGAGGCAAACGCTAAGAGGCAGATGCCTCCGCCTCCTCCCCCCATGCCGGCACCGACAGTGTTGGAGCCTCCCAGTAAGTGGGAGGAGGCCCTTACCGCGGTGATCTCCCGGATGGAACAGTCCCAGGCGTCGCTCGCTAACATGCTGAGGGCACGCCTGGAGAGCGTAGAGAGGCGCCTTCCCCCGGAGGTGAATGTTCGCCCGCCTCTGGCGGCTGAAAAGAGGCAGGGTGGTGCGACAGGTACGGCGAAGACGACCGCGAAGGCGCCTCCGGCCCCTATTGCAGCCCCTCTGGGCGTCAACTGGGTCGATCTGCCGGTGCCAGCAGTGGCGACGGCAATGGCGACGGATGGCGCTGCGTGGTCCACAGTAGTGGGCCGCAAAAAGAAGACGGCCAGGGCCCAGGCTGCGGTGCCAAAGGCCCCCTCCACGGCCCCTAACGCTCCGCCCGCGGGGCCGAAGCTACCTCCCGCCCCCCAATCGGCTGCGGTCATCCTAACCTTGCAGGATGACGCGGCCAGCAAGGGGGTTGGTTACAGGGAGGTGCTAATGAAGGCGCGGGAGCACGTGGCCTTGCCCGACATCGGCATTGGTGATGTGCGGGTGAGGCTGACGGCCACGGGGTCCCGGAAGATTGAGCTTCCGGGCCAGGGTAAGGAAAAGGCCGCCGAACTGGCCCGGAAGCTCGAGGTGGCGCTGGCCGGAGTCGCAACGGTCGTCGTCCCGACGAAGAAAGTGGATATCCGGATTGTCGGTTTTGACGATTCGGTGTCCCGGGACGAGGTGAAGACCGTCTTCGCCGACGGAGGACCGGCAGGAGGAGGCGGCGCTTTGCCCAACTCCTCCTGCCACCGTAGCCGGACCTGAGGGGATGTAGTCGGGGGGCTCATTCCCTCATTGCACAGGTCCGGCGGACGAGGGGAGGCAGCTGGTGTGTACCCAGCTGTCTCTCTATAGGTAGGAGCCCAGCGGCCACCTTCCGCCGGGCGGACCGTTGGGGCGGCTATCTAAGGGGAATAGCTTAGCACGATCCCTTGCCGCCCCAACACTACGGTCTGTCGGTACACCGTGGGGTTTTAGTCCGTGCAAACCGGACATAACCCATCCTGTGGGTATCCACAAGGGATTTCCCCACGTAAAAAAAAAAAAAAAAAAAAAGTGAAAACAATGTTGCATTAATGTTTTTCTTACAATATGTTATTTTCAATGTAATCTTTATAATCTAATCTAATAACTTCTATATTTTAACCGATTCTTTTTATTACTTTTTTGTTTAGTAGCTTTTGGGGAAGTTTAGTGCCATCAATAAAAAAATTGAAAGCAGGTTATTTTTTTATCTTTTATATTGAAATATGAATGAATATCCCTAGATGATTACTATTATATATATAAATAATAGAAGTTTGCTAATGTGCATGTGGTGTTCAAACATAACTGGATAGGGCAGACTTCAATCAATTTTTTGTTTTACATCTTAGACACTTTATATCAGTGTTTCCCAACCTTTTATAGGCCATGCCCCACCTTAACATTTCTACATAACATTTTTATGCCCAATACATAATTTTTAATCTTTAAAAATTGTTATATTCCCTTAAGTAATATAAATGATAAGTTTTAGGAAGAAATCACTATGAAATTATTATCAAAACATTGTAAGTAAAATATCAAAACATATAATGCAAAACTTACTTGTCAACTCTAATTGCCCAGTTGATATTTTGGCAGTGTCAAACGAAATTATACCTGATAATTATTTACAATATTATTTTTTTTTTAATTTGCCTTCTTATGTTAAATTTATCAGCAATATCTAGCATTGCATTTAAATAACCCAAAGCGAAAGGGTTAAAGTCGTGTCGAGTCTATTTCTAAATTGCCCCCCTGTGGAGCACTGGCCCCACCTTGGGAAACACTGCTTCATATGGTATAAAATTATTAAACTTTTTTAAGGAACTATGATGTTTATAAGCACTTTGCTTTAAGCAATTTATGTTTTCTTGCCATGGAGAAATGGCAAACTAGTAATTTATACAATAGACTTGGAACTGGTATTATAAATAACATGCTTATTTATTTTAATTACCTTTTTTTTCTCAAACTGACTATGCTATTGACCTAGCAAGGTCTTAACAGCTTCACCGAACTACTGTTCTAATTGCCTCTATAACTTCGAAATGTTTATTATTATTTGTGACTTCTTTACAGTGCTTGCTGAGGATGCTATTAAAGCTGCATTATCTGACTACAGAATCAAACAACAGGGCCAGAACAAACAATAGAATGATTAAGGATATTATCTGGAAAGATCTGTGATTTTGTATGGTAGTTAGATGGGGATAGGTAGCAGATTTTGAATTGAGGTCATTCGCTATATAATAACCATATGAAAATTTTTAAATTATAGGTTCCAATTTTCTCAAATTTCAATAATCCTTTAGCAAATATATCCAGCCTAAATAAAACTTTAATAAAAGTAAGCTTTATTAAATAAAATTGTATGCACAATCCTGCTATAGAGTAATATGGTGTAGTTCTCACGTAAAAATCCTGTTTATAGTCATTAGATGATTATGAATTATAGTTTATGATAATGTGTTTAGAATGTATTTAAAATTAGCACATTCAATCAATATTGTAGTGTAGTAATTAATGTAATGTTTTTTGTTTCAATAAATGAGTGTTTGGAAAATCTGATAGATTTTTATTTCAGATTTTCTTTTGCCCGCTGAATCAGTGCGTGTTACTCGCGTTACTGCGTATTTAATCTATCCATTTTTACTGAATGAAAAGTACCTGTTCTTTTGGGTACTCCTGACGAGTATCCAATATGGTATTGGTTAGGGCGTTAAAGCGTAACAAACATATTTTCGAATTTATAATATTAACTAGCTGTTACCCGCGGCTTCGCACGCGTTTTTTAATATGTTAAATAAATGTAAAATTGTGATTAGTTGTGTAAATTACAGAAATACTCTTCCAAAAATATTTGTAAGTACGACACGCACGTTATCTACTGTAACACGTAACGTGTACATTATATATGTCAATAGTAACAGTGTGTCGAATGGGATGGGATTTATCATCAACCACATAGCTGGAACTTTAAACTACTATATACTAATCTCAGCGCTCACTTAGACTATATAAGAAAGTAATAAAAATATTAAGTACACACAGTAGTAATATAAATACACATATCGAACAATATGTGTTAATTTTTAATTATAGATATAATATGCCCATATTGTCGATATAATTAGGTGTTTATTATACGTTGCTATAATTTAAATTACATACAAACATATAACTTTCAATCAATTATATTATAAATTGCTTTCAATTATATTTATTCTCGGAGTCCAGTACAGCGCATGTCTCACGCGCATGTTTACAGTGAACAACATATTTTTGATCAATACACGGGTAACAGTTCATCACTACATACTGTAAAACAGAATCTTCTGCCACGTCTATCTATATGTCTGTTCACAATAAGCTTAAAATTTACAGAACGCATCTTCATGCCGTTTTCGTCAATATATAAAACTAGCTGTTATCCGCGGCTTCGCACGCGTTTTTTTAAATATCGAATACTAATATTATAAAGAGGTAAAGTTTGTGATTTTGTGACGTTGTACGGAGTAATCTCAGAAACTACTGGTCCGATTTGAATAATTCTTTTAGTGTTGTATAGCTCATTCTTCGAAAATGGTTATAGGCTATATATCATCACGCTAAGACCAAAAGAAACGGAGCACAGATGAAAAAAGGTTTTAAAATCGGGATGTTTTTTCCTTTTGAGAACGTGAACGAAGTCGCGGGCAGAGGCTAGCATTAAATAAATTTAAAATTGTGATCACACATCTAGTGTAAATTACAATAATACTCTTTCTTCTAGCAGTTTCGGAAATTACCCGGAACAAATAAAAAACAGACATATCGACAGAATAAAAAAAAATGTTGATATTTGTAGCATCACATATATTTTTAATATAAAATACACTCACTTTACTTTTATTACACGTAATATATCACAAATCAAAAATTGGGAACAAAATTAACGTGGAAATAAAGTTTTTGGCGGGATTTTAGTCTGTCATGTAGTGGATTTTATATTTTATTCATAATCTTGTGTTACTTGTCTCTATATTGTGTTAAATTGGTGACGTTTTATGTAATATTGAGGTCAGGTCCCCTTCCGGCTTTGAGAAGGCAGTAAAACTTCAAGACTTCAGTGGACTGTATATTTTATATAAAAGGAATACTTTACAATTCTTTCTTCGTATTTCGAGAGCCGGTAATTCACGTCGGGCTCTTCTCGCGCACCCTCTGATGATCGGGGCGTGCGGGGGATTAGCGTCAGGGCATTCCCTCTGGCTGAGGCTTCGCTCTCCCCCCGCTTAAACGGGGGTGTCTATTCTGCGGGGGTAGAGCCGTCTTTAAACGGCTCGCCCCCTTCTGGTTTTGTCGGACGTCTTGTCTCTTTCTAATGGTCGTCTCTTTCTTGCTCTTGCTCCTGCTCCTGGTCGTCGGTTATCTCGCTCTCCTCGAGTACTCTTATTGCGTTGAGTATCCTTTGGTGACGCCAGTAAAACCTGTCGCTTATTTCGACGGCATCGGCTTCGCTAATGGCTTCCTTCATTCTTAATCGGAATCTCTTTAATAGTTCTTTCTCGCGTAGTCGCAGTTCTTCCAAACTGCACTCTCCAAGAGGCGTATCATATTCCGGTCGCTTTTGATCGGCTAGGGGCGGCTCCGCCTGCTGTACCAGGTGGACTTCGGCTTGGATTTCCACCCCCGTGTCCGTATCTGATTTGCGTGGGCGTCTTCTTCTCCTAGGCTTTCTCTTTTTGTTTTTCTCTAATCCTCTAGGGGGTGGGTTGTTGGCGGGGGCCATCAAGGACGCCCCCGCATTTTCCATGGTGGTCTCTGTCGCCGGCCTGGGTCTGCCGGGTCCGGTTGTACGGGATACGGTGCCGGCGCGGCGATTTCTTAGCTCCCGCTTAAATACGGGGCAGCTTCTTCTATTGTTTGCGGAGTGGGCGCCCCCGCAGTTGGCACAGGTCGCCGGCTCCTCTCTTGGACGTTCACACTGCCGGGCGGGGTGTGGTCCCCCGCACCGGACGCAGGCGATTCTTCTGGGTAATTCACATACATTTTTGCTATATTTTTCGATTAAAGACTTACAACTAGTACATCGATTAGGTCCTAAGGACGCCGCCATTTGCCATACACATTTATTTAATCTTCTTAAAACATTATACATTAACGCATACAAAAAAAAAACTTTACATGAGAAATTATATTTTTATGTATCTTATTTCACAAATTTTAACGAGGCTCAGCTGTCCGTAACAGCCTCCGCCCGGCGAAGACACACGAGCTCATCTTCATTAGTGAGGACAATGAGCCTCCTCACGGGTCTTCTGAAGGTTCCACCACGCGTCCGCACGTCCGCACTACGTACGACTCCGTCCGGACCTACATACAATTTTTCTATTTGCCCTTTTGGCCAAACATTTCGCGGTAATAATCCGTCCGCGATAACTACTAAATCTCCTATTTTTAATTCATTTTGTCGCGTTCTGACGTCACCACGGGGTGTTAATGTCGGTAAGTATTCGCGTAACCATCGCGACCAAAACATGTTAGCGAGAGCTTGTGCCGCTCTCCATGACTTTTTATCGGCCGTTTGACACTCCCCGACGTAAGGTACCCCGGTGGCTGAACCGAGCAAAAAATGATTAGGCGTGAGAGCCTCCGCGTCGTCGTATTCTGACGCTACATACGTGAGCGGTCGCGAGTTCACTGTATGCTCTATCTCGGTGAGCACGGTCGCTAATACCTCTTCGCGAGGGGCCCTTTCGTTAAGCGTAACAGCGAGTGCAGTTTTCACACTACGAATTAAACGTTCCCACGCTCCCCCTTGGTTTGGCGCGCCCGGATCAGTGAACTTCCACTCTGTGTTTTTCGATAACACGTAATTTTGCAACTCCGGTATCCATTCTCGATACGCGTTGTTTAGTTCGACAGACGCTCCGCGAAAATTCGTTCCGTTATCCGACCACATAATCTCTGGCCACCCCCGTCGAGCGGCCATGCGTCGTAATGACATAATCGCTGAGTCCGTACTCAAACTAGCTACCGTTTCGATATGAATCGCGCGAGTTACTAAACATGTAAACAGCATGCCCCATCGTTTCTCGTGTCGCCTACCGATGGTCACTGTCATAGGTCCGAAACAGTCAACACCACATCGAGAAAACGGTCTCGTATACGCATCTAACCGCGCGTTCGGTAAGTTTCCCTTCACTGGAACTACAGGAGCTGATTTTCTTAATCTACACAGCCCACAATCGCGTAGTACTTTCTTTACCGCCGGCCTGAGACGTAATACCCACTACTGTTGCCGTATCTTGTTCACGATGTGTTCACGTCCGAAATGATGACTGTTTCTATGACTATCCATGATAATCAATTTACACAAATGATGCGCACCGTCTAATATTGCTGGCTCTTTCATTTGTGTAGGTACGGAACTCGTGTTGATTCGACCATTTAATTTAATTATTCCGTCGGTTCCGTACATCGGGTCTAGCTTGTACAATCGACTTGTCCTGTCGACATTTTTTCCCGCCGCTAATTTCGCGATCTCCTCGGGAAAGCTATCCCTTTGTGACAACTTTATCAAAAGTTGTTCCGCCTTTTTTATGTGCGTTATGTTCATTGTGTCGGCTCGTCTACGACACTTATCTATGAACGCGAACACGTATGCTACTGCTCGCTTAGCACGCACATATGATGAGAATCGTTCTATTCTCACCACGGGTGTAACACACGTTACCGTGTGCGCCACTATGACATTATCCTCGTCTTCGTACCGTGCACTAGTGGTCTCGACAGGCCATCGATCCTCGGGCTCGTACAGGAACGCGGGCCCAACGAACCATCGGTCACCACTCTTTATACGAGTATACCCTGACCGAGTGGAGTCATCCGCCACGTTCTGCGCTGTCGGCACCCATCGCCACTGTCCGATTTCAGTGAGTTCCGCGATCTCACCTAATCGATGCGCAACATACGGGGTGTATCGCACCGAATCGTTTCGTATCCAGTGCAACACAGTTTTCGAGTCACTCCAGAAAATAACTTCGTGACTTCCTTCGTGTTCCTTCAATATTTCGGTAGCTAACCGCGCGCCTATGAGAGCAGCCTGAAGCTCCATCCTGGGTATGCTCTGCGCCTTCATCGGTGCTACTCGTGCTTTTGCCGCGACTAATGTCGCGGTCACGTAATCAATGTTTTGATAACGCCAATACGCGGCTGCCGCGTACGCTTCTTCGCTAGCGTCACAAAACACGTGTAGCTGCCTCTTCGTATCCTGGCTACACACGTCGTTATATACGCGAGGTAATCGTAACTTGCTCACGTAGTTAATATCGGCTTGCCATTCATCAAACACGGCTGCTTCAGCTGGAGGCAGCGCCTCATCCCAGCCTATGTTCTCCCTCCATAGACCCTGCAGCATGATCTTGGCAGTGATCGTGTACGGGCTGATCAATCCTAACGGGTCAAAGATTGACATTACCGCACTCAGAGCTTCACGTTTCGTAGGTGATCTTTCATTATTTTTCACCTCGTCTGGCACGCGATGCCTGGCGGTGTTGAAGGCTAATTGATCCGTCTGAGGTAGCCACAACACTCCTAATGTCTTCCCGAACTGATTCCTAGTAGAACCTAGCTCCTTCGGGGTCTGTGTTCTACATTCAATAGGTATATCGCGTAGTAAACTCGATTGATTCGAGCTCCATCCTGCGAGTTCGAATCCTGCTTTACTATGCACACTCCGTACTTCATTGATAGCGCGAGACGCCTCCTCAACAGAGTAGAAGCTTTCCACCCAATCGTCCATGTAATTATTCCGTGTTATCGCGTGATAAGCGAGAGGGTGAGTATCTCTGTACTCTTCTGCGTTCCGAACCCTCACGCTATGTGCGAGTAAGGGTGAGCTGCGCGCTCCGAATATCATTGACGTCATCACATATTTTTGAGGTGGTTTAGTTCTATCGTCTCCTCGCCATAAGAAGTGTTGTGCAGCGCGTCTTTACGTATTTTCACTTGTAAAAACATCTCTCTTATATCGGCTGTTATTGCGACCGGTTTCTCACGGAATCGAAACAAAACACCTTGAAGTGATTGTAGCATGTCCGGTCCGTCTAGCAACCAATGATTGAGTGATGTACCATTCGCCTCTGCGGCTGCGTCAAAGTGCGATCTGACGAGTGCGTCCAATTCGTCGTCTCTTTCGCACACATTATCTTGACACGTTCGTACATGTAATACAGACTCGTTCTGCTGTATTATAGAGCTTCTCGGCGTTCTCCCATGTAACACCCATCCGAGTCGTGTCAGTGACGCAGCCGGTTCGTTATTTTTACGAGATAACAACCGTCGTGTTACAATTAAATGCCAGTTATCTGCTCCAATGAGAATGCGCGGTCTAACATCTGAGTAACACATACTCTCTTCGCACATTCCTTTGAGGTACGACCGTTTACATAATTCCGGTTTTACTGTTTGTTTACCGAGAATGAGGTTTCGGACTGTACGCGCCTTAATCCTGTGGCAGTCAGATTGACCTTCGCCTTGTATCCTGAGCTCAACCTCTTGACTGTCGATTTCCCTCTGAACAGATGTGACCCCCTGAATGTTTAACGTTCGTGCCGGCCCCTCTGCGCCGACCATCCGGGCGATCTCCTCGTCGATCAGAGTGATTGTGGATCCTTCATCTAATAACGCATAAGTCTTCAATGTTCCCCCGTCACTCTTGGTAATATATACGGGACACACTTTTAATAATACTTCGTCATTATTATTATTCGGTCGGTGTGCCGATGCAGTTATTGCATTATCTTCTTTTGGCGGGAAATGTAACATGGCATGATGCGATTGCCTACACTCATCTTTACCACATTTCCTCGCTTTACATTCCGTTCGCCTATGCTTGCTATCTAGACAGAAAAAGCAGATACGCGTCTCTTTCGCCCAATTCCACCTCTCTGTCACAGACATTTCATTTAATTTAGAACATTGCGATGTTCTATGATTATTTCCGCAAAGGAAACATGTAGAGTTCAACGAACTCCTTTGTGTGACGTCACGCTCTCTGTGATTCAATTTGTATACCTTATTCGCTTGACGGTATCGCTCACTCGCTCTAATCGGTGGCTCCGTACGTTTTGTGATATGGTTCCGTACCATTATTGAATCTGACGTAGAGTATGCATGTCGAACGGCTCGATCGGCCTCTCTCATTAAGAACCGAGATAACGTCGTGATCTCCGGTTCGTTCCGATTCCCGAACTCTTCTGCATAATCACACCATTTTGACTTTAAGTGCGGGTTAATCGTTCCGTAATCTGCCGCACTAACATCGGGTTATGTAGGTAACCCCTTACATCGATCGCGGTTATGACCTGAAACTGTTGGAGCTTATTTTTTGTTGTTGGCGCGAGGCATCCATACCATGCGGGGGCGGCGTAGGTAAGCCGCGACCTCACATAGGCTTTGTAGATGCCGATTTTTGTTTTTAATGGCAGTCTAGATCCTAGAATTGGTCTCAGCGCCTTTCTTGCGAATCTAGTCCTTGCTAGGGCGGCCTCTGCTTGGCTTTTGAATGACAGGCTCTTGTCCACGATGACTCCCAGGTATTTGACCTTGTTGAGCCACGGGACCGATTCCCCTTGTAGTGTAAGAGGAGGCGGGTCTACCGCGGCTTGCCTGGTGATCAACGCCTGCGTTTTGCTGACGTTAACTTTTAGTTTCCATTTGTTTAGCCACTCTGGAAGGGCGTCCAGAGTCGGCTGTAGGAGTGCGGCTGCTCTCTTCCTATTTATTGAGGACGACATAAAAGCAGTGTCGTCGGCAAAGAGAGCGAGTTCAGCTTTGCCAACGACCGGGACGTCATTCGTATAGAGGGCGTACAGGAGGGGTGAGAGGCTGCTTCCCTGCGGCACCCCCGCTCTCACTTGAATTTCCCTCGAAGTGTGGTTCCTGATCCTCACTTCTGCCTTACGGTTTTCCAGGAATGATTTTATCACCCGGATCAATCTATCTTCGACTGTGGTGGTGGATATCAGTTTATACATAAGGCCCTCGTGCCATACGCGATCGAAGGCCTGCTGCATATCCAGGAACACTGCCGCTACGTGTCCCCTTTTTGCGTGCGTTTTGATTACCGTATCCACGACCCTTGTTAGCTGGAGTGTAGTAGAGTGCCCCTGCCGAAAATCGAATTGTTCCGGCCTGAGGCGAATGTCCGGTTTAATCGCCGTTAGGAGCAACCTCTCAAACACCTTCGCCATAGTATTCAGTAATGTTATTGGCCTATAATTCTCAGGCTTGGTGGTGTTCTTTCCCGGTTTTGGTATCATAATAATTATACCGGTTTTCCAATCATCGGGGAAATAGCCGGTGCGCAAAATGCCGTTATAGAGACGGGCAAGTGCAGCAACCGTTTTCCCCGGTAGGTGGCGCAACATGTTATTTGTTATTTTATCTTTGCCCGGTGCCTTCCTTGGATTGAGGTTGTACAGCGCCCTCTGTACCGCCTTTGGTGAAATAAAAAAGGCCGGGTCTGGGCGTCTCGTTTCCGGATTCAATTCCGCGAAGTAGTTGTCTACATATCGAGTAACAAATTGCTCGTGTTGGAGATCTGTTGAAGCAAACGGCGTTGAATTTGATTCGATAGTATCTGCGAATATTTCAGCTTTGTCTTGTTCAGCGAAGAATAGCTGACGCTGTATTGAGAGCGGTCGTATAGGTTCCGGCGTCTTAGTTAGGCCTCTGCAGAGTCTATGCAGGGACGAGACTCTCTCTCCTTCCATCTCGACGTGCGCTCGCCACGACTGGCTTGCGTGGGCCTCGAGTTGGAACTTGACTTCCTCTACCAGTCTGTTCAGTCTCGATTTAGTGAAGGGGCACCTCGTACGCTGCCACACTCGTCTTAGCGCCCTCTTCTCTTTAATGAGTCTAATAATTGAGTCAGGTAGCGGCGGGCGAATTCTGTCAGAGGCGACCACACGGGAGGACTGCTCAGCTGCTCTGGATAAGCAGCTAGTCAACTCCTTTGTCAGCCACTCGACGTCCTCGATAGTGTTCATACTCCTAGTCGGTGTCATCTGCTCGACTAGGTGTCTGTACTCAGTCCAATCGGTAATATTGCGAGTGCGTGGGTAGTAAACTCTCGCAATAGGCAAATCTATCTCCATCAGGACCGGCCGGTGATCCGACGGCAGGTCAGCAAGGACAGTCTGTCGTGGCAGTATATTCAGCCCTGTATACATGGCAAAATCAAGCACATCCTGAGTCGCCGGCCCGTAGTAGGTGGGAGCGTCCGGCCCGGCGATCTCGTAACCTTCGTCCTCAGCGTGCTGTTGTATACGACGTCCTAGCATACTAGTGGTACTCGAGTTCCAGTAGGTATTTTTCATGTTGAAATCCCCCGCCAAAAGTGTAGGCGTAGGGGATCTCAACAGGCTGTCTATATCCCTTGTAAGCGTGTGGGTGGGGTGTTCTGGAGGGCGGTAAATGGCAAACAGCCTTATTGTCAGGCCCGCCGCGCAGACCAGGACCCCTAATGCGTAGAGCGACTGGTGCTCAGCATAGGGGATACACTGGTGTACAATAGAGCGCTTAATTACCACCGCTAGACCTCGGTACGCCCGGCCTTCTGCCGTTACCTCATCCTTTCTATAGATGTAATAGTTGGCTATCTTGTAGGTCATTCTTGCTTTAAGGTGGGTTTCAGAGATGAGCATTAAATCTACGTTATGCTCACGTAGAAAATGCTCAAGTAATTTCTTCTTGCCATTTAACGAGTTGGCATTCCAGTAAACAATTCGTAAGGGCGTATTATCCATTGAGAGCGATTATTTGTTGTAGGCCTTTCATTTCGGAACGTCTCTTATCGTTCCCGAACGCTTTTCCCTGTACTTTCAAGACCGCTTGATACGCTTGTCTTAATACATTGCGGAATTCTTCTTCCGAGTCCCCCTCCACGGGGGCGGCAGACTTCTTTTTGCCCTTTTTGGGGCGTTTCGCGGGTCCTTCCTGCCGAGGCCGCCTGGCGTTATTCGCCGGTGCCATTAGCGATGACTGGGCCGTCTCTTGAACCACATTTTGTGATACAATTTCCCGGTCTGGGCGTCTAACTTTATCGGCTACCGGCCGAGCTTTCTTCCCGTGGATCGCCACTGTGCTGGCTCGCTTATTGCGGGCCTCCTTGCGATACACTGGACACGACGAAAAGTTCGCCGGGTGTGGCCCACCGCAATTAGCGCAGGTGGGTGGTGCATCACGCGGTCTGTCACAGTCTCGCGCAAAGTGAGGCCCGCCGCACCTCACACATGTCTGCTCCTTGTGGCAGTTGTGGGAGCTATGGCGAAACTGTTGACATTTGTGGCATTGCGCGGGCCCAGTCTTCCCGCGCCATGCCACTATTCTAAGGCCTCGGAATCTCAACAGCTCGTCAATCGCGAATACTGTTGAGGCGGTGTCTGCATCTTTCTCTAGGGCCACGAAGAATACGCCTCCTGGGCGTCCTCCGCGAGGCGGGATGAACTTCGCGGCCTCCGGGCGGAGCCCTTTCTCTCTAAGGGCCGTTTTAAGTAGTTCTGGGTCGATACTACTGGCTAGTCCCTTGATAGCCACCTTAAGAAGCTGTTCTTCTTGCAGGGAATACGAATACCATTGCACTCCCTGGCTTTCTTCTATTTCGGTGAAGTACCGCTGCACCAAACGGTATTCGTTCTCGTCCTCCGGGAAGAATCTGACTCCGTTCCCGAAGGGGCGTGCGTTCGCTGTTTTTCCCAGCCTCTTCGCGATCTCATCAAGGTGGTGCACGCAATCGTCAAGCTGTTCGACAACAATCGGCGGATATTTGGTTGTGCTCTTTTCCAAAATGACAGTTGCCTCTCTGTTAATTTGGGGCGTCTCAGCTGTCGATGCTCTCTCTCTTTCCCTCTCTACTGGTGCCTGAATGGCCTGCTCTTTCAATCGGGGATCCGCAGGCGTTCCGCGCGGCGCCCTGGAAGTTCCCGCGATTGCCGTCGGCGCTCTCAGTGTCGCTGTTGCCGCGTACGACCTCGGCGCCGCGGATTTCTCGGTTGTCGGCTTCCTATTGGCTACTCTCTGGGGCGACTTGGCTGCCCGTGTAGCCGGCTGTGGGGCCGTCTTGGGCAAGGTCGGGGATTTCGTTACTTGTTGTTGCGTGGGCGGAAGAACGATTTTCGGCCCTGTTGCAGATCTCGGTGCGGGAGTCTGCGCGTGGGTGGAGACTCTCTTTTCGCGCTGTGGGAGCGGTTTCTGGGCTGGATAATCACTGTCACCATCGTCAGACGTAGCGTAGTACGTTCTGGCTGCAGGATGCGTGCGTGTTTTGGCGGATCTTATTTCCCTTTCCGTATCTGAATCGTCGTCCTCGCGCGCTATGCGGCCGGCGCGTCCCACGGGACTTATTTTCAGAATTTCCGGATGAATTGGGGGCGGGTCTATAACCCCTTTTGTGGCTAGATTTAGGGCTTTCTTGTCCTCCGCGGCTAGTTCTGCTTGTCTTGCGTTCGCCATTTTGACACGCAAGTAGAGGCACATCCATCTATGCATTTCCTCCGAAAAGGCCTTCTTGTTTATGGAGTCAGCCAGGGTGAATTTATCACTCGTATGTGTGTCGGTGGGTCTCAACCTCTGGAGAGGCCGGGGCGGGTCTGGAGCGACCCAGTGATCCGGTTTGGCTGTGGGAGCGAGGAGTCGATCTAATGGAAGTCTCGGGATCCGTGTGCATGCCTGGGGTCATCATTGGGGCTGGTTCGGGGTCCGTTAAGCTGCGGGTGGTCATCGGAGAGGTCATCGTGGTTTGGCCCTGAGAAGAGCCTTTTTTCTTTGCACTGTTGCCCGGCGTTGCCATGGCAACAGGGGTGGCGCTGGTGTGCACACCGCCGGGGTTCCGCGCAGGGCGTGGTGAGCGAGAAGGAAGGTTTCTCGGTTTCACAACGCGTCGCGACTATGACCGCACACGTCGGCGGCGAGGGCGTGTCTCCGGTAATTCACATACATTTTTGCTATATATCTACACGATTAAAGACTTACAACTAGTACATCGATTAGGTCCTAAGGACGCCGCCATTTGCCATACACATTTATTTAATCTTCTTAAAACATTATTCATTAACGCATACAAAAAAAAAACTTTACATGAGAAATTATATTTTTATGTATCTTATTCTAAAAATTTTAACGAGGCTCAGCTGTCCGTAACATGTAATATGATTCGTTTATTGTGCATAAGTGAAATGAAAGAAAAATAATACCACGGAGCATGAATTCTGTGGTCTTGAAAATTAAGAAGATAAAAATTAACGAAACTATATAGAGTATTTGCCTCTTATACCTTTACATTATCTTGGACATAGAAGAAAACTACTTATATTGACAACATCAGAATTGGCAGTATGGATTAATTCTTTCGCCTGTATTATTGGACGAATATTATTACTACTAAACTCTGAAAATATGTGCGATAGAAAATTACCACGTTACCATGGCAACTAACGCAGTGGAAGCTCTTAAAAGGAAAAATAACCCGATTTTGAAATATTCTTCATTGGTGCTCCGCTTCTATTGGTTTTAACATAAAGATCTGTAGCCTATAGCCTTCCTCGATAAATTAGCTATCTAACACCGAAACAATTTTTCAAATCGGACCGGTAGTTCTTAATGTTAGCGCGTTCAACCATACAAACAAACGAACTCTTCAGCTTTATAATATTAGTATGGATTACGGTCTCATTTAAAATAAATATAAGTGTACCACAATTGAAGTCAGCTAATTGGCACAGTCGACTCATCCCGTTGCACCTTCTCACTTGTTAGATAAATCTAAACCATTGCCCATCATCGTATTGAGTTAATTGATGATTTTAAACGTTAGACCCTTTACTTGCAGTTCGGTGATGCCGTAAAGACTTTTCCAAGTCAACATTGTTGTAATTTCGAAAAAAAACCTTTTTTTGTACAATATATTATTTTTATTATTGTTTTTTTTTTCTAAAAAAAGTTAAATTGTAACTATTAAAGTCTTGATTAAGTAACAAGCTTTACTTTATTACCAGCCTCTGCTCGCGACTTTGGTGCTCCGCTCCAATTAATTATTTAATTCGAAAGTTTCCAAAAAATTCGAAAGTTTAAAATTCGATTCCATTCGAACACCCCTAATTTTTTGCTACTGTTTTAAAATCCAACATGCATTTGAGGCTTAACCCTTAAAGGGTTAATCATTATTAAATTATGTATACAAGTTTTCAGAAATACATAAAAGGATATAGGGTACATTAATGTGAACCAAGTCGGGGACAAAAACTACTTTTGTATAATGTAAAGACAATATAAAAAAACTGTAGGGTTGATGAACAAATCCTTGTCTTGCATATGTTCTTAGGATTCTCGTTTGTGAGGATAACGTTGTTTGTTAGGTCACAATTATTTTATTTCTGTGTTACAAGTGTTGCTGTGTAACCCAATTGATTGCTTGAACCCGATGGACTCAAAGTATTGTGTTAATATGATCCAATTCATATGCTGATTCACACAAATTAAGTGGAGCTACACAAATAAAATTTATGAAATGTACGTAACCGTACAAAAATAATATGTAAACACGTTAATATATTGGATTTATTTTATTCATAGACTTAACAAGTACATGTAGAAAAAAAACTTCAGTATCTGTCAAATATATAATTATAACGTTTACAAATGTAAAAATGTTCAGCGTAATGGCA
This sequence comes from Antheraea mylitta, assembly GCA_014332785.1. Taxonomy (NCBI): domain Eukaryota; kingdom Metazoa; phylum Arthropoda; class Insecta; order Lepidoptera; family Saturniidae; genus Antheraea; species Antheraea mylitta. Next base: position 3,049,936 of record JACEII010000020.1, read on the forward strand.
GGATCATGTTAGGATTCCAAGTTTCTGTAATGCTAGTTGAGCAGCATCCGCTTTCGCTTGCTTCTTATTCGCGCTGGCAACAGCTGGCTGGTACTCTACTCCAGCAACATTTACCTGTTCAAATTTTAATTAAATAATAATCCATAAAATATATTTAATTTACGACCACCATACAGTTGGTGGAACAACCGTAACAGTGGCACTCTTAGGTGTGATGAATTCTGTACTTGACTGGGTCGACTAACAACTTTTTAATGCGAAAGGTTAGACACTCGCACTATTCTAGAATATGACACGGTCACATTTAACATATAAAATAATAATATCAAAACAAATACTAATAAACAACCACGAAAACCTAAGTTAATGTTTCTTCTAAGACTTTCAAAAGTATAGCTATAAATGTGTAAATAAAATAATAAACCTAAGTGCAATGACCGGTGTCGAAAGCTACAATGGGCGATCCGGAGTTAATAACTTTCGATAATAAAACGGGCAATAAAGCGTTTGTGTTGTTCTTGACAAATGAAAGTGAAATTACCCAACGGTCATTGACACTGGTGCTTTAACATAGTCGCGTATTTTAACAGGAGTGTAAAAACAATACAAGCAATCTAAGCTTTTGAACAAGATATATATTTATTACTTTATTAAAAAATTTTACTACAGTCAATTTTTTTTTATCTTTATTTTTGGCAATCAATCATTTAGATTATTACTGCCATTGTCACGTAGTCAATAATATTACAAGCATCGTACAATCACTTCAATAATTAGCGTCGTGTCAGTCAATATTCTAACAAGATGGTGGATCCCTTGTTAGAACCTACCAGGGAGTTTTGTGGCATCTCAGAATTTCATGCTCCGTGGTATTATTTTCCATTCACTTCACTTATGCACAATAAACTAATTATATTACGCAAAACACTACCAAATTTACAAAATATAGAGTCTAATAACACAAGATTATGAATAAAATATAAAATCCACTACATGACAGACTGAGATCCCGCCAAAAACTCTACAGTCAATTTAGTCGCAAAAATTTTTATGTAAAAAAAAATAAGAAAAGGTCCGATTAGATAACAACGCCATTTAGTAATAAACGACAAAAAAGCGCGAGTGTTTTATTAATATGAAGGCTACCTTTATTTTATTATATGTTACACTGTCTTTATCATTAGAGACAGTAATATTCGAAGGTATGTTGTCCTATATTTTATATAATACTAGCTGACTCATTTATAAAATGTTGAAATGATAAACTATTTTCAAAATTAAAATGTAGCGCCATCTATGAGATATCTATAACAGTCGGTCCTACAGTTTTCTGCCAAAAAACGAATTTAAAGCACCACCTATTCGAGACTAATGAAATTTACAATTAATAACAATGTTCAACATTGACAATCATTTTATTTATACTTAAGTAATACTGAGGCCAATAATCGAAATAGATTATCGAATATTTTAGATTAGATTATCGAGAATAGAAATTAATCGTAATTCAAGTACTTAGACCAAATCATAAATGCCAACGCTTCATGAATATCGGTTGAGTAGTTTCGGAGTTCATCGTGAACAGATATAATGACACTTTTTTTTTTTTTTTTTTTTTACGTGGGGAAATCCCTTATGGATACCCACCCTCCCGGGGGAGAGGATGGGTTATGTCCGGCTTGCACGGACTAAAACCCCACGGTGTACCTACAGACCGTAGTGTTGGGGCGGCAAGGGATCGGTCTAAGCTATTCCCCTTAGATAGCCGCCCCAACGGTCCGCCCGGCGGAAGGTGTCCGCCGGGCTCCTACCTATAGAGAGGCAGCTGGGTACACACCAGCTGCCTCCCCTCGTCCGCCGGACCTGTGCAATGAGGGGATGAGCCCCCCGACTACATCCCCTCAGGTCCGGCTACGGTGGCAAGAGGAGTTGGGCAAAGCGCCGCCTCCTCCTGCCGATCCTCCGTTGGCGAAGACGGCCACTGAGTGGATCCGCCTCGCGGGCCCTCTCCGCTGCCTCCTTTTGCGAGATGACTTCCTCGCAAAAGGAGGCCACAGCTCGCCACGCCTGCTCGCTGCCGAGCATAGACGAGACCACGCTCGGCAGCGACAAATCCTCTCCTACCGCCACCGCCAGAGTGCGGCGCTCCACCTCCCACGCAGCACACTCAGAGAGAGTGTGCTGCGCGGTATCTTCCTCGGCGCCGCACTCATGGCAGGCGGCGGTCGGCTCCCTGCGAGCGATCCGATGCAGGTACCACCCGAAACAACCGTGTCCGGTCAGCACCTGCACCAGCCTGAACGACAGGGAGCCCCATCTCCTCTCAATCCACTCCCGCAGGACCGGGCGGACGGCGTCAACGGTGTGCGTCCCGAAGCGCGCGTCCGCCAGGTCCTGCATCCACCTCCCTATAGCCTCCTCCCGCATTTCCCTCCTTTTAACTTCTATCTCCCTGGGAGCCGGAGGCTCCCCGCTACGCTTCCTCGCCGCCGTGAATTCGTACACGGCGGCGAGCACCCCAGCTTCCAGCTCCCAGGGAAGGGAGCCGGCGAGCGTAAAGGCCGCCGCCGATGACACCGTGCGGTATGCCCGGATTGCCCTCAGTGCCACCGTACGCTGCGTACTGCGCAGCGCCCGCACGTTGGTGGCACCGAGGGCATCAGCCCAGACCGGTGCCCCGTAGGCGGCCATCGCCCACACGACTCCCATGAAGAGTCGACGGCACCCGGCACCCGGCCCCCCAATATTGGGGAGCAACCGGCCGAGTGCCGCCGCCGCCCTAGCAATTCGCGGCCCGAGCCCCGCAAAGTGGGGCTCGAACCGCCAGCGCCCGTCAAGGGTGAGGCCCAGGTACTTCATGTGGGCACCCACCCTGATCCGGGCGCCCTCCACCATAATGTGGGCCCCAGGTGGTGGCCCCCGCCGAGGCCCATGAAAGAGTATGGCCTCGGTCTTCTCGAGGGCCACCCTGAGGCCCAACCTTCTTATGCGCCTAACCACGAGGGTTGTGGCCATCGTGGCCAGGCGCTCTACCTCTCTCCAGTCCTCCCCCCGGGCTACGACTAGGGTGTCATCCGCGTAACAAATTACGCGTGCTCCATATGGGAGCACGCCGCGGAGCACCCAGTCGTAGCCCATGTTCCACAGGAGCGGCCCTAGGACCGACCCCTGTGGAACGCCCCGCTTTGTAGCCCGCCGGACCATCCGCCCGTCGCCGTCGACGTAGGCGATCTCTCTGTCTTCCAGGTACGCCTCCAACAGCCGCCGCAGATACGGAGGCACTCCGAAATATCGGAGAGCCTCCCGTATGACACCGTGCGGCAGGCTGTTGAAGGCGTTGGCGATGTCTAGAGACAGCGCCAAGACCCTCTCCCCTTGGGAGGTCGCCTCCGTGGACAGCGACTTTAGGAGGCACAGGGCGTCCACTGTGGAACGCCCTGTCCGAAAGCCGAATTGCGCGTCCGACAAATTCGGCCCCACTTCCTCCAGGTGCTGGACGACTCGGGAAGAGACAACCCTCTCCAGCACCTTCCCAGATATAATGACACTGGATTTTTATACATTAATATAATCTTATCTTAACTATACATATAATAAGAATGTATGTCTAACGTGTCTGCATTTTAGATTATTTTAAAAAAAAATATTGCACGTGTCTAAAAATAAGTAATAAAATACATTTCAATCAATTTTAGAAATGAACACGCATCACTGCAAAATGATAAGGCCTCTTCAAGAAAATCATAAAGCATATCTTCGAGTAACATTTAGTCCTTGTTTCATTAAAATCGGTTCGGCCTATCAAGTTATTGTACTTTTAATGACAACTCGACTTAAGTACGAGAGAAAAGTAGATAAGTAAATGGATTTAATACATTCAAATGACTTTATGAATTGCAATTTTATCACGTAAGGTTTCACGCGGACGAAGTCGTGGGCACGACTAGTCTTTTCTATAATACTTTTAATGACAACTCGACTTAAGTACGAGAGAAAAGTAGATAAGTAAATGGATTTAATACATTCAAATGACTTTATGAATTGCTATTTTATCACGTAAGGTTTCACGCGGACAAAGTCGTGGGCAC
>JACEII010000020.1:3054033-3118814 GCA_014332785.1 Antheraea mylitta
TTGCTATTTTATCACGTAAGGTTTCACGCGGACAAAGTCGTGGGCACGACTAGTCTTTTCTGTAATACTTTTAATGACAACTCGATTTAAGTACGAGAGAAAATTAGATAAGTAAATGGATTTAATACATTGAAATGACTTCATTAATTGTTATTTTATTACGTAACCACGTGGAAGAAGTCGTGGGCACGACTAGTCTTTTCTTACCCGATTAGGCCTCTCACGGCAGCGGCTCAAGCCTAGGTTCGATCCCTCAGTAGGGAGCCCTTGAGTGCGTTGCTTGCGCGATACGGTGACATACAAATATACATCACTGCTACAACACTACACGATCACCCCCACACACATGCACGCCTACACGCTTACACATGAAAGTGGAAGGGTTTACTTTTTTTTTCCCTTACCGAACTGAAAAACTCTCAATTTTCCGATAATAAATATATGGAGGAGTTGTTGAGGCGTGTATGCTTGGTACACATATACGTTTCAACAACTCATACATATATGAATAGTTAGCTAGGTTAGCTAAGATAGGTCGCGATTTTGCATGCAACAGGCAACAGCCAAGCCGAGGTGTGCCGTGCACCCTTAAGCTGGGTGCCAAAATAAAATCGGCTGAGTGCCTTAAGCGATCGCCTTAGTAGTCCGGTGAAGCTGTTAAGACTTTGCTGGGTCAATAGCGTAGTCATTTCGAAAAAAAAAAGACTAGTCTTTTCTATAATACTTTTAATGACAACTCGGCTTAAGTACGAGAGAAACGTAGATAAGTAATTGGATTTAATACATACAAATGACTTTATTAATTGCTATTGTATCACGTAATCACGCGGACGAAGTCGTGGGCATGACTAGTGTTTTCTATAATTTTTAATTTAAACCCGAGTTCTTCTAAATACTAACCTTAAACAAGAAGTTCTTTTTGTGATCGGGTCCGCATTCGAAGCATAGGTTGTACTCGGGTGGTCCAATTTTATGCTTCGAACAATACTCCCCGAGCAACGAGACCGGGTGCTTCCCGCCCGCGACTAACGGGATATTCCCGCGTATACGAGCACCAGATCTAATTTGTTTTATCTGACCCAAATAAAAAAAAGTTTTAGAAATACAGTAAAAAAAAAACATTCGACATTTTTCTAGAATCTCCTGTTTATAACTATAACTAGTTTTTCTTCAGTTTTCGTTTTTTTATATCCTAATATCGATAGGCTGTGGTAATAATCAATTTTAACTTTATAAATTAGTGACAACATTATTTCCATTATACTACTCTAGTAGTATGGTTCTAACTTCTTGTCTGTAGATAACTTTCTTGATTAAAATTGCTAGATATTAAAATATATTTATCTTATTATTTCTGATTAAAACAACAGCTTAAGGGTCCAGGCCATCCAATTCTTTTTAATAATAAAAGAAGTTTAAAAGGCATAAAGAAATATAATGGATATTAAAAGTAGTTCTAGATTATACAAATCTAAAACCATACATATCACAACATAGGCAAAGGGAAAACAGATACGAACATTTTATTTCTTTGTATTTGAATTGATTTTTTTATATTTTTTATTTAGTATATATTGACAAGCTTTTTTTTATTTAAAAAAATGAGAACAGTTTTTTTCTATTGCCAATATTAAAACTTGAAAAATTAATTGATTATGGTAGAATATTAATCACTACTTTTTCGAAATCATCTATATGCTTATTTTTTTTGAAATAGTTCCCTAAATAATGTAATAACCTTCTATACATATATTCATCGAGGAATAGCTCTAATGATGCTTCCAATTTTATCACAATTTGATTTCAATTGTTCGCTGTCAATTTGACATTCATTTGCGAAAGTAATTTAGCGCCGATTTGCGGCGAAGTTTTACGTCAATTTGCGACCAAATTGCTTTTGAGATACACATGTAAAAATAATCTTTATGTATATGATTACTCTGTCCGTGTGTATGTGACTGAAATCCTTCTAAACGTCTGGAGAGACTTTGATGTTTTTTATGTGCATGTGTTTAGGTGGATTCAAGAATGGTTTAGATCCACAACTGGATCTGATAGGTGGCGCTACGGTTGACTCTTGGGAGGACCGCTAGTAATTTAATAAAACAAGCTTTCAAACTCACCCCCTTATTATATCTACCGGAATACTCTTCTTTGGCCTGCAGACCTCGTGTATCGAGCTTCACTTCCAGCAGTAAAGGTTGCAAAGTACCGGTACCCTCTTTGCCCAACCCCTGTCCAGGAGTCCAGCCCATTTTCTGCAGAAGGTGCATACCCATACCGCTTTCTACGGGTGCTGCACGTTGTAGTTGATCCTAAACGTACAAAACTCGGAAATAAGTCGTAAAAAAATGTTTAAAAAATCGTTTCATTGTCTAAGGCCTTTACTCCTAAATGCAATTTCTTGTTCAAATATAAATGTCTATGAAATCGTAGTTCTAAGAATAAAACAATTAAAGGAAAGGGAATAACTTTATGAACAACTAAGTAAAAGGATGTGATCTTTGTTTGAATATCTGTCCACAAATCACCTTCACATGAAAGGACAAATTCTAATAGTATTTTTCACAGGAGTAGATTATGTAGAGTGAAGAGTAATAGAGTCATATAGAGTAGAATGAATTGGGTACGCAATAGCTACCATATTACATATGATTAGTTTAAAAAAGTTAACAGTAGCTTCAACCTCTTAAAGAACAAAGTCGTTAACCTTCGTCGATTCTCATAAGACATTGTAATCGTTTTGAAATCGATTGTTCCATACAATTTCATTTTTTCCCCGTACACTTGCATACGTACCTCTTGTTTACGAGTACATAAGTTTGCAACTATCATCGTCGTACGGTGGCGCGTCTAACGTAGTGCTTCTCCTTATCACTTATAAGCTGCAACAAATATTCAAGAATTCCCCGTAATAGCCATGCTTTTCTATGCGACATGACGAACGGTTCAAGGGAAACAATTTTTATTGTATTTACATTAGTTTCAAGAAAAGTTAAAGAGTATCCTCTCGGTTGATTTTTAAGACAGATTTCAAAATGGCGGCTCATGTTTTTAAATATGCACTCTTTTCTTATAATTATAATTGTACATTACATCATTTATCATTGTTGGAGTTTCTTAAATTTCGTAATAAATACCATTCTTTTTTTTTAAATATGTATATCATTTATATGGTGCGTAAACCCTTATTGTTTTGGACAGTCTAGGGGTTAACTTCATACATCGCATTTTCGAAATTTCAGTGTTCTAACAAAATAAATGGTGATCTCGTTGCATTATTACAACTTTTCAGAGATTTTTTAAACATCTCAGAATACATGTACCGTGTTATATTTTGTATATGTATATCTTGACTTTGCACAATAAATTATTTTAAATTACGTAAAATATTACAACATTATTGGGTCAAGTAACTCAAATTTATTAATGAAAATTGCAACACGATAGATTAAAATTCCATCAAAACCTCTCTTACATTTGTAAGAACTCCAAAGAGTTGCCAGGTTCAAAGTGCGCAAGAATTGCAAGGCTATTAGTAATAAAAACGGATGACAGACGTTAATTTAAATTCTAATAACTTTATAATAATATTACTAGAATTATTATAAAATTCATCGTAACTAATCGAGGGAGATTTTTATTTTACTTCGATTATACATTAATTTATTTCAAATTCTTCTATTGAACACATTTTTTTATATGTTCTGTTTCAAAATTTCAATCGTCGAAGTAACCATTGGTTGAATTAAAAAATAGTCAATCACAAAACAAAATTAAGAGGAAAACTGAATATTTGTATGCAAAATTAAATAATGATGATTGACATGTCATTCGCGATGGCATATGAATCATCATTACATTGATAGTTGTTGCACAATGAACCAAGTGTAAAAAGCGAACTAAAAAAAGTTCTCTCTTTACACGTTACTATAATATTCAAATTATTGTCAGCGAGGTGCAATAACATTTAAAACAGGAAAAAAATAGTACAGCATATTATTTGCCCTCTATGATAGTTGAATTAATAATTATTCATGGATTATTTATTAAACTTTATAGAACAAGCTGTAAATTAAACATTGCAAGTTATACAAAGATTATTCGTAACAATCTATTGTTTTTTTTAATTATCACGGGTGGAAACAATAATTGTATAATGAGATATTAACAACCTTTGCATATTAGTCAATTTAACCTTTTAAGTCTTTTGTTAATCTCTCAGCTGATTCTTTATGATACAGATCTCAAAATGACGGAACGCGTTTCTAAATATGTGGACATTTTTTTTTTGTAATAAATGTTTTTTTTTATGTTTGCTGCGAATATTCTGTCGACCAGTGCAACATAAGGCCTATGGTAGTTAGTATGCAACTTAAACCCTGTTGATTTTGGATATTCCAAGAGTTAAAACCTTTAAACTTGAGAAGACTATTTAGAAGAAAAAAAAATGGGAACAGAGTTGAGTTGCAAAATCTTATATGTATTTATTTATGTAATGTTATTAATTAAAAACACTTCAGTGTTAAACTACAATGTTATTTTAAAACGTTTTTATAGGTATTCAAAATTGTTATGCAAACTAAAAAATAATGAAAGTATGCAATAAAAATTTGAAAAAGACAGCTTGATAGTTTTTTTGCCTGACAGCATGTCTTTATTATTCCATTAAAATATTCCTAACAAAACATTACAACCTACTTTAGGTATAATATGTATAAATTATCTATTTTAGGTACAATGATATGATCTATTTATGACCCACGAATAGAATTGGTTAAGAGTTACTCAAAATAAACCTTAGTAAAAAAATCTTCTACAAGAAAATTTGTACAAGAATGTATATAGTTAATATTAACAACTCGTCGTTGTCTTCCAATTTTTAACAATAATTGTAGGCAGAATATTAAGAACAGTATTCAAATAACCGTGTTACAATATGTTTCACACGGAATCTTTAGGATAGATTAACTCGGATACAACTGATTTTTTTGTTATTAATATAAATAAAAATGGAAACACTTAGAAATTCGTAACACGAAATGTTTAAATGTTAATGCACCCATCAATATAAAATAATCATAAGGTCAGAACATATAATACATGTGCATTATGTGATCTGACCAGGTTCATGCCGCACACAGCACGATCTCGACCGACGACGCTTTCAACTGAAAGAAAAGTTATTGCGGACAGTCTGTAGTATTGAACGAAACCTTTGGCGTTTTTTTTTTAAAAAAAAAACATAATTTAAATAAAAATGACTCTGATTAACAAATAAAAATACATCATTTTTGTGTCAATGATTTCGAACATAATAGTTTCATATGAGGGAATTTACATGTAACTGCTTTGTTTTATTTGAAGTGAATTTTAGAATTTAATGCAGCACGTCAAACTCAAAAAGGACAAAAAAATTGGTACACAGTGAGAGAGTGAAAACGACAGAATTATTATATAAACCGAGTGAGATAGGGAGAACGATAAATTAAGACACAGAAAATAGATTATTCACTTGTGAAGACATATTTAATTGATAATTATATATATTTATTGATATTAATTCGTATATTAAAGTTAGTTAATATTTGAAAGAAATTATACGTCATTAAAAGAAAATTCACTTTCGGTGACACATATTTAAACTATTAGGTTATTTTCATCATTGAAAATTTAACATATGCAATGTTTTATGTTTTCAATATTTAATGAATTTATATGAAATAATGTATTATGAAACGATGATGTAAAAAAATTAAAACCAGGTTTCATTGAATACTGTACATATATATAATAAACAAATTAATTGCTGATATTATAAGCTTTAATATTAAGTATACATTTCAGACATAGGGATAAAATATATATATATTTTAACTGTAATTTTGTTTAAAGTGTTTTCAATAACATTGTGATTTCTTAAATCAAACAAAACCATCGAATAGGGAATTTAAAAAAACTATGGGACTGTAAATTATATATCTACTAGACAACAAAGAACTTTTCACTAGGACAATTAATATGTAACACTTAATTTTTTATTTAAATATTTTGAAATAATAATTTGGTGTGATACTCGTAAAAGTCGTAAAATCAGCAATTAATATGCTGTTAGGAGTTCTTTGATTATAACACTATACGTGATTATAATACAGGATTTTAACATTTATATTAAAAACGTCGTCTAAAAGTATATATACATTATTAACAAGTAAAAAAAAACAGTTATAATGTGATGACCAAAGAACACAATATTGTAAAAGTTTAAAAGCTCTCGTGATTTTTTACTTTTACATATGTAAGAAACACAGTGCTTCATACGGAAAGACATAATATTATGGAAAATAATACCTTTTTCGCCCAAGCTTGAGTACCGCTGGCTAGTTCCTTGGGAGTCAGTATGTGCGCGTCCGTCGACCCTGTGAATTGGCCTAACGACGTATTTTTTGACCATCCGTACTGGAAAGATCGAAACATCCTTCAAACATACGTAAAAAATACAAAAAGAAAAGAGAAAAAAAAATAACAAAAAAATAGAAGCAATATGCGTTCACTTTCCCTCTCCAGCGCATGCGCATTATTCCACTTGCTCTATCACCAAATGTCTATGGTATTATTATAAAAGGAAAATTGAACACGCTTTTAACACGAATTATACTAAACACTAACATTTTTTAATATTGTTGAACACATGTTTCATATCTAAACAGCTCTCTAGCCAAACATCTGATTTAAATTTTTTATTGAAGCAACTCTGAATATCATTTAATCAATTCCATCTCATCATTCCAAGACGTTCAACAATTTGAATTTATGAATAATACTTTCGTTCAAATCTTCAGTAAGAAAATTTATTTATTCTAAATAAATATTATAAAGAGGTAAATTTTGTGAGTTTGTGACGTTGTGATGTTGTGACGTTGTAATCTTAGGAACTACTGGTCCGATTTGAATAATTCTTTCAGTGTTATATAGCTCATTCATCGAGAATGGTTATAGGTTATATATCATCACGCTAAGACGAATAGGAGCGGAGCACAGATGAAATATGTTTCAAAATCGGAATGTTTTTCCTACTGAAAACGCGAACGAAGTCGCGGGCAGAGGCTAGTTTGATATAAAATTCATTAAAATTATTTCGACATTTTGGTTAAAAGAAAATGACATAATTATTAAGATAAGCAATATAGGCTATATATCATCACTTTACTTAATATATTACATCAAAGTACGTAAAGTGGGACAACAGTATAATATCAGATTAAATACATTGTCGAATGTCAATAATGTCATATAGTAGTAGTTGTGATCGATTGGTGAATCTCTAAAACTGTTTAATTTATCTACATCATCTCACTTGTTATCTACTTTATCTTCCGCGAATAATTATAACTGTTATTTGTCACATGTGAATTGCAACTGTCCGTGATTTATTATTAGTGATAACAAGACAAAAAAATAATATCAAAGGATGATATCGCAAGATAATTAGTTAATACAGATTGCCTTTAAATAATTGAAATTTTCTGAATATCACTTGTTTTTTTTTTTTCGAAATGAGTACGCTGTTGACCTGGGAAGATCTTTACAGCTTCACTGAACCATAACTAATATGAATTGATCACACTTGTCTATTACAATAATTAATCTATACTAATATTATAAAGAGGTAAAGTTTGTGAGTTTCGTGTCGTCGTGAGTTTGTCAGTGTCGGTAGGTGGTAGAGCCCCGCTAAAGCTATTTTTGGTTTCAGCATGAATGGGTCGGCTCCTCCGGGGTAGTACCACCCCTCTCACAGATAACCGACGTGAAATAATAGTGCTTGCATTGTTGTGTTTCGTTCGGTCAGTGAGAGAGCCGGAGGCCCACGTCCCTTCCTCTTTCCTGCTTTCCCTTTCCTTCCCCTCCCCCTTCTCCCATATACAGGCTGTCAACGCACTTGCGACGTCCCTGATATCGCTAGTGTGTATGGACGGTGGTGATCACTTAACATCACGTGACCGCCCAGTTCGTTTGCCTCTTTGGATATAGAAAAAAAAAAAAAAAATTGTGACGTTGTAGGGGGTAATCTTAGGAACTATTGGTCCGAATTGAAAAATCCTTTCAACGTTATATAGCTCATTTATCGGGAGTGGTTATAGACTATATATCATCACGTTAAGACCAATAGGAGCAGAGCAGCAATGACGAATTTTTAAAGTCGCGAGCAGAGCATTAGTGCATACTACAACCCTAATTATTCTACCACTAGCCTCTGCCCGCGACATCGTCCGCGTGGAATAGTTACTTTGGGCTAATGCTAACACGCAGCGGAAGCTCGCAAGAGGAAAAAAACCCGATTTTCAAACATTCTCCATTGGTGCTCCACTTCTTCGTTCTTTCGTTCGTTTTCGTCTTAGCGTGATGATATATAGGCTGTAACCATCCACAATAAATAAGCTATATAACTCTGAAAGAATTTTACAAATCAGACCAGCAGTTCCTGAGATTACCCCCTACAACGTTACAAACTTTACCTCTTTATAATATCAGTATATTAGTATTAATATAGAAGTATAGATAAATGTTTTCAAATCATATTTTGATACATCACAATCCCTTAAAACCTTAAGAAGAATAGTAAATCAATGAAAAATATCGTCAAGCGATTAACCTCAGTAAGAATTATATTTTCAGTTCTCTACATAGTGTTTTAACAAGTGTCAAATGTAAAGGAGTAGATTGACATAACTATAATACTGGAAATTAAAAAATAAACCTTACACCAAATGTAGGAGTACATGTGTTCAATTCATTTTCCTCTTGTTCTTTGCGAATCATTGATAACTTCTGTGACACCAACGCTGCCATGTCCTGATTAAAAATTATATATATTTATTATTTAAAATCAGACATTATCCATTATGTCAGTTAATTTGATCATGATCCACCAAATTAGAAAAACAAAAAAAAAAATGATAATGTGTACTAAAAAAGAAACTGAGGGGTTAATTTTTAATATATTTTTTTAAAGGCAATGTATTTACTATATTAAGGAGAAACCAGACAATTTCAATGTGCAGGATATATTAAATGGAATATTTTACCATTTTTGAAGGGCCAACGCCCGGAGGGTACGCTTGAGGTCCAGGAGCTGGCAACGCTGGCAGAGTAGTAACCGATGATAACTCTAAAGGAATATATACAATAAATGAACAGAAAATATGTATAACATTTAGAGATGTGGACTTATTCTGTTGATTATGAGAGTTTAGTATAGTATATCTATACTAATATCTTTTTTTTTTTCTCAAACTGACTATGCTATTGACCTAGCAAGGTCATAACAGATTCACCGGTCTATACTCCCCTACACTCCCCGCCACGCATCGAACTTTGCACCGCTAACATATCAAATCATTATGAAACAAGTTTATGCTCGTGGTTTCGCTAGTGTTTTATTTGTATATTATAGGAGGCGAAACGAACCGGCAGGTCACATGCTGTTAAGTGATCAGCGCCATCCATAGACGCTAGCAACACCAAGGGAGTCACAAATGCGTTGCCAGCATGTGTTTGGGGGCAGGGGGAGGGATGAGAAAGGAAAATGAGGGCAGAGGATGGGGAGAGGAGGGTAGAGGCCGTCATAGTGACTCGCTTTTGCGCGTCGCGTTCCGGGATCAGCCTGTGCATATCCAGTACTGAGTGACTTTCGTCATTATGGCCGGCATGACAGCGGCGACAGACGATGGATGATCTGTCTCTCGTGGTCGCCACTGTTTTTGGATTGTACTATGCTTACCATCAGGCACAGTGCAGTCACTTTGTCGTGCTTCAATAAAAAAAAAGAGAGGGGAGGCTTTCACAGACCGAACAATGCAAGCACTGTTACTTCACGTCGGTGTTTCTGTAAGTCGGGTTGTAGTACCGGGGGCGAGTCGACCCATTTACCTACCACATTTATCTACCACTACTATCTCGTGTTGATGCACATTTGACCTACCACTCGAGAACAGAATATTAATTTTTTTTTGTACGTCTTTGTTACAATAAACAACTGAATTATAGCAAAATATATATTGTGTAAATATTGTATATATCAAAATAACTACAAACAGCAATGCTCACGATGGCCGGTTAAACAGCTTACAAGATAAAGGTTCGCTGCAGCGCCATCAAGTGTCGAGAATTACAAAATGGATATAATAAAATCCTCTTCTATTAAAAAATATACAGGCATGCCAATTTCCGTTGTGTGTAAACAAGGCTAGATTTTCAAGACTCAATCTCAACTTTCATTTCTGTATATAGTATAGATTTTATCTAAGTTGTATTGCTAATTTTAGAACAATTCACACATATCAGGTGTACTATATTAAAATGAATGATTTCAGAAAAGAAAACTCACGGTTGCCTGATGTGAATTTTTTTATATACGTAGGAGCGGTTGTCGTTGGAGGCGGAAGTATAGCGAGTGGCCCTGACATCGCTCTGAAGAAAAAAAAAATGTAATAACAAATGCTATTAAAGCTTTTGAACACAAGATCGTTAAAATGTTAAAACTGAAAATAACAACAAAACTTCGGGTCGCTGATTGGTAAGGGTTTCCGCTCTTAAATTTCCTCAAAATTACTAATTTTCATTCGATCATTATGTAAAAAAATCTTTGAAATAATAAATTTTAATAATTTAATGACACTATACAACTACATAACATACCATTATATTGATTTATTTATTTACAATAACACAGAGCAGTAACCATTGCCTCCAATTTAAACGCAATTTGGTTGCAACTGTTGTTCTCCAGATTCTGGGTGGCAATTTGACATCCATTTGCAACAGCTTTTTGACGATAATTTGCAACGCAGTTTGATGGCAGTTTGCGACCAAACCGTTAACGTTAATTAACTTATTATTAATTGCTAGATTTGATTACTTACACTAATATTATAAAGCTACATTCTTTGAAAACTCAGAACGCCAATATTAGAACTATTACTTTCTAATATGAATTTGCGGCGCAATTCGTTGTTAAATTGGTAGCTAACGAATTTAAAGACTAAGAAAAATAACTAATTGTTGGTAAATTTTCAATTTCTATTAATATAATAAAAGTTTATGTGCTTCTAAACACCAATGTCGATCAGATTCGATTCTCCTTTGTGTTAGATAACCTGTTTATTGAGTATAGTTCTAGGCTATATATCATTCTGCGATTATGAATACTTGAGCAGTAACCAAAAAAATCAACTACTAATCACAAACCTTTCGTAATAAATAAAAAAAAAATTAGCTTGTGTAACCGTCACACGCGATTGAACTAAAACTTTTAAATTTTCTTGATTTTATCAATAAATAGTTTATTAACAAATCAATCAAAATTATTGAAATAAAAGTTTATAAAAAATATTACATTAAATAATAATAAAAATCATACAATAGAACTAATTATGTATATATGAGCTCGCGACCGTGCTGCCATCTGGTTTCAATGTAAGTAACAAATTAAATCAAAACTTCATTATCTGCCATCTATCACCTAATTCGGAACTTATATAACACAGGAAATATTATTAGCAACTCTTTGTTATAAAATAAATAAAATATAGAAAAGTACGAGCAGTTTACTATGATAAGTAATGAATTAAATTAATTATGATTTAATAGAAGTTTTAGTTATGTTCAATTATTATCTAACCGGATGATACAGAAACGTCGCCATATTGCCGTAACGGACTTCCGTTGCATTGTCATACAGTTACGTTCTAGCCGCACCTATAAAAGTTTTACTTTAACAGTTTAACAACAAGAGTAATAACTGACCTTGGTGGTGTAGTTTCTGTATCAGATATTGGTGCTGGCGGTGGCAAAGAATTAAGCGTTGCAATTTGCTGAAACAAAACATAAAATAAGTAAGCAAGTCGATTACTTGTGTCTAGATAAAAAATTAGTATAATGTTACTTTTTATTCTATTTTTTCACTACAGCCAAAGAATTATTCTGAGGTCGTTTTAAAATATAATATTGTTAGTATAAAACACCATCAAACAATGACACATTTATCACAATGATAACATTTTACATAACATTTCTAACACTGGAATTATTTAGGAAGATTGTTAACAAAATAATCCAACGATTTAATCAGATATATAATTAAATCCAACTTTTGCATAGTTTCCACTGTAGGAATAATTGCTTTCACCCATAAATTGACGAAATAAACTACGGTGTAGACTGTAGTGTACTTTGCTGCAAAAATTGTAGGAATCCTATGCGCAGGACCTTTTTAATGGATAGTGAATTGCCATGTTTTTTATAGTCCCAACATTTCAAATATCTACAGAAAAAACTTACGAATGAACTCATTTTGGAATACAGGAATACAACAGCTGTTCCCTAGAAGCCGTAAGAGCCCTTTCGATTCCCCTGAATTGGCTTCACGCCTCAAACTCAATTAAGTAAAAACAGCTGACTTGAATAACTCTTATCTAAAAGTAGACTTCTTTTAGTGGAAATACTTAAACAAGTGTTAGTCTAGTGGCTGCAGTTCAACCATAGACAAGATCAGTAGCTACTAAAAAAATTGAGCCGTCACGGAACGCCTGGCAGATGTGAAACATCGAAATTGTTTTATATAAGTTATAATTCCTTTTCTTGAAAGTTCAAAATTTTTCAATATAAAAATAACATTTGTTTTTTGAAATTAATGCCATCTATTAAAAATATTGAGAACTAAAACAAGATACATCTATTACGGTCATGTTATCTCTACTTAGTTCTTCTTAGTAATAACAGACGTCCTTATTATTATAACGTCGCGTCGTCATGTCTCACACAGTCGCCACATTAACAATCAAGTTTACACGCACCTATAGATGTTTCACATCAAATAAAGAATAAAAAAACTCTAACCTAATTAGAGTATTAAAATATTCTTGACCGTTTCCTTGGTGTCTATTTATATATAGGTAAAATTTTGACCATAACCTTATGGTTTGGTATCCTCTTCTGTATGAAGATATGTTTATAAGTTTGGTGGAAACAAAGTGCTCACCTTATCTTTGTTAGTCGGTGAGACCGGTGTCCATTCCGATGCTTTTTCTCGGTGTTGTGTTCCCGATGAGACAGGGAACTGTATTCGGAGCTCCTCCTTGTTGATAACTTGGAGGGCTGTGGACTTCACTGGCATCGGTGCACCACCCTGTCAAATATAATATTACCATAATTATAGCTAGAACAGGTAACTGGAAAAGATAGTTCAATAAATAAACTCGTTTTCAAGGATTTCATTTTGCAAGTTAACATTGCATACAAAAACGAAAATTATGACAAACATAGCATAACTTTATTTTTTTGGCATAATATGACGGATTTACCACAACGTTTCTACTTTTTCAGAAAGTCGTGTTCAGATAAATGAAAGTTCTGACTTCAATTGTATAGACATGAAACCGTTTTAGAAGTTAATTTACGAATTGTTTTTATTGAGCTAAATTGGTATATTTGAACGGAGCTAAAACCGAACACAGGTAGCTGCTCCGAAAGCATGGACATAAATGCTGGAGTCCCGCAAGGCTCCGTACTATATCCAACATTATTTCTGCTGAATATCAATGATATGCTATCTATTGATGGCATTCATTGTTATGCAGACGATAGTACCGGAGATGCATATTACCCGAGCCGTGCAAACATCCCTTTATCTATTGTGGTAGAAAATCGTGAACAACTTGTGTCTCAGATCGAGAACACATTGTCTAAAGTATCCGACTGGGGTCGGAACAATCTAGTTCGTGTCAACCCTAGTAAGACACAAGTTTGTGCGTTCACTGCTAAAAAACTCCATTCACTGTGGCCCCACAATTTCAGAACACACCTCTTACCATTGCAGAAAGTATTGGGATCCTTGGTGTCAACATTTCTAGTGACGTTCAGTTTCGTAGTCATGTGTGCTGCCAGAGACAAGGTTAAGCTGGCATCTAGAAAGCTCGGTATTCTGAATAAGTCGCAACGGTACTTTATCCCTGGGCAAAGACTGTTGTTATACAAAACACAAGTTCGACCCCATATGGAGCACTGTAGCCATCTCTGGGCGGGAGCACCTGGATACCAGCTTGGACCATTTGACTCAGCGCAAAAACGAGCTGTGAGAATTGTTGGCGATCCCAAGCTTACAAACGGTATCGAACCACTAAGCCACAGGAGAGACGTCGCCTCTTTATGTGTGTTCTACCGCTTGTATAATGGGTTGTGTTTCGAGGAATTGTTTAACATCATGCCTGTAGCTACTTTCAACCATCGCACCGCTCGTAGTCGGCAGGGAATTCATCCTCACACATTGGAACCGATATGATCTCGGACGGTCTGGTTCCAGAGAGGTTTCCTTCCACGAACGATCCGACTGTGAAATGAGCTTCCTGCTGAAGTGTTTCCTGGGGACTACTTCAAGGGGAAAATAGATAGGTTATTTAGGGGTCGGCAACGCGCATGTGACACTTCTGTTGATACAAACGTCCATAGGCTGTGGTGACCGCTTTACACCAGGCGGTCCGCATGCTTGTTTGCTATCGACGTAGTATAAAAAAAAAACACATGCAAAGGTATATAGGTGGAAGTATGAAAATTTTTGATTTAATATTTGGACAATACAAAGATAGAAATAATAAATGACAATGAATAATAAATTAATCACAAAACATAAATGAGCTGGGACTTCATCTAAACTATGAAATAATATGTGATACTAGCTGACCCGTGCAACTTCGTCTGCACCAAATTGGTTATCACTGGTTTCAATTGTATTTTTAAAAGCGATAAAATTGAATAAAACTGACACCCGATTGCAGCCACAACTACAGTTTCCAATTGTGAATCCTAACTATCCCCGGTCTCACTCAAACATATACCCAGATTATATGTGATTTATGTAAAACATCTATAGGCGCACCCTAAACTTAAATCCGCCATGGCGACGTTCGTGGTGATTACACACAAGCTTCGCACTATTAACGACCCTATCAGTAAAGCATAAGATTCAAATTATTTTTCTAAACTATTATAATAAAGAGGAATCGTAGTATTTTTGTATGTTAATTACGAATAAACTCAAATTACTGGACGGATTTCGATAATTCGTTTACCATTAGAATGCTACATTATCCCTTAGTAACATACCGGATTAGGCCTCCCACGGCAGTGGCTGAAGCCTAGGTTCGATCCCTCGGTAGGGAGCCCTTGAGTGCGTTGCTTGCGCGATACGGTGACACACAAATATACATCACTGCTACAACACTACACGATCACCCCCACACACGTGCACGCTACACGCTTACACATGAAAGTGGAAGGGTTTACTTATTCCCCTTATCGAACTGAAAAACTCTCAATTTTCCAATAATATATATATGGAGGAGTTGTTGAGGCGTGTATGCTTGGTACACATATACGTTTCAACAACTCATACATATATAAATAGTTAGCTAGGTTAGCTAAGATAGGTCGCGATTTTGTATGCAACAGGCAACAGCCAAGCCGAGGTGTGCCGTGCACCCTTGAGCTGATTGCCAAAATAAAATCGGATGAGCGCCTTAAGCGCTCGCCTTAGTAGTCCGGTGAAGCTGTTAAGACCTTGCTGGGTCAATAGCGTAGACATTTCGAAAAAAACCCTTAGTAACATAGGCTATATTTATTTTTTAGAAAAAAATTGGGATTTCTACTAAAATTTCAATAATGTAATCAAGGTATGAAAATTTTTTGGCATAAAATGTATTTCATCGCATGCGCCCCGATAACTATGAATGATAGAACAAAAATATGTTCTACAATATTAAAGAACATATTATTATCTATAAAAAAACCTCACGGCAGCATACATATGTCTACCTATTGTGATTATGTCACTATAACTCCATTTTTGAAATAAATCTTAATAAAAACGATACCATGCGTAAAAGACTATGTTATTCATGTCTATATATTAATCCATATCCAAATAAATTATTTTTAAACTAAGACTGTTTCAGTACCTGTAGATAACTTTTTGAATTATTAAAATCGGCCATTACATTCAAAAGATATTGCGAGTTTTAAAATGTCAATCTAAACGAAATACGCGGGCACACAAAACGCAATCTTTGCACTATTAACGAAATACCTACTCAAAAACCTTTGCAACCCTACTTGTATAATTGTAAGATTCAAATTGTTTCTATTTAATATTATGTAACGTCACAATAATGGCAGAGAGACGCGTGGATAGAAATGTTTTGTCGTCATCGTCTACCGGTTCATGTCCGATCTCACCAAAGTTAAGCAATGTCGGGCGTGGTCAGTGCTTGGATGGGTGACCGCCTGGAGATATTGCGTGATGTTAGCTTTTTACGGGCCAAATTAATCTTCAGTAATTTTTTTAATGTATAGGTATATGTATTTTTTATATTTTTAAATTAGGTGTAATATAATATTTTTATAATATTACGGAATTGGTTTTTTTAATCTTACTAATATACAAATACACTGGCCAAAGTCTGACCTAGATAGATTTCAATTACATGTTTTTATTTTTAAAAGAGAGGAGGCTTATTTTCTGCATTAGGTCGAGAAGAGCTGCCAATGATGATGATGATGAAGATTATGGTTTTTTTGTGGCGTTACATTTCCGAAGCTACAGGTTATAATACGAACTTTGCACTATTGACGAAGTACTCAAAAACATCTGCAACCCTATCTGTATAAACATAACATTCAAATTGCTTTGTCGAACACTCGTCGTACCAGTATTACACGGCATGCACAGAAGACCTTGCGCCCTTTGACATACCGCCAAACACACCGCGCTTGCACCTTTCACTGATTTCTTTGTTACTATTTAATTAGATAATTGACTGTCTCGGATTAAACTACGCATTTTTAACGCTATTTATAAATTATGAAACACCGTTCGCAGTTGTGAATGTAACCAGTGTTTTAATTGAAAATATGTCGGACAGCGATAATTTCGGAACTGAAAGTATGCACCCTTCTACAAAGAAAGTAAAATCACACTATGACATATATCTTGATAATGCTATATCTAATACTTTTATAACATACTTCAGTTATCATCGACCAATTTTCACAGTATTAACCAGCTATTCTAAATTTGAAACCCTTGCGTTTTATGGGACAAAAAGTATCCTGGATGTAGCCTTGTAATATCAGTTGTCACTGTGTTAATTTTTGCTTCTATATGGATAACATAGTCTACCTTGATTAAAATTTCCAAAAAATATTTAATGTACAGATTTCGACTTGTTACAATTTTAATAGTATAGATTAGTTATTAACAATTTTGTGGACGTTTTCGAAGCAGTTGAAATTTTTGAACAGAATTATTATGTAGTCGTAGCCTAGAGGTAAAGTTGGCGACTCTATACTATTCTCATGACCGACGGGGAGACGGTTCGAACCCCGTCATTTTTTTTGGTTATTTGTTTTTTTTTTTTTTATGTAGCCTATATAGCTTGAATTTTTAACTAATCTGTCTGCTGTAAATAGCACAAAGGAAAATTACCAAAATCCATTAAGAATCTCATGAACTACAAATTTTTTACTTTCGTCCGTTATTCTGGAGAACTCCTTGCGTTTTATGGAACAAAGAGTATCCTGGATGTAGTCTTCTAATATTAGTTATCACTGTGTCAAATTTCGTTAAAATTGGTTCAGTACTTTCAGAGTAATTCGGGTTTATATTCTAGACTTTAATCCTTTATCCTGGAGAACCCTTGGCGTTTTATGAGACAAAAAGTATATTTGATGTAATCTCGTAATATTAGCTATCACTATGTCAAGTTTCGTCAAGATTGGTTCAGTAGTTTCAGAGTGATGCGTGTGCATAGGGACAGACAGACAGACAGACAGACAGACAGACAAAAATTTTAAAAAGATTATTTTTGGCTTCTACATCGATAACATAGCCTATCCTGATTAAAATTTTCAAAAAATATTTAATGTACAGATTTCGACTTGTTACAGTTTTATTATAGTATAGATAAACATGTAATATAAATCAGTATAAGCTAATTAAATAGCTAATACTTAGATGATAGCCAAGTGTGTCAAACCTATGTATAAAAATTAAAGGATGCATAATAATAATATATTGAAAATAAATAGAAGCTACACTAACCCGTATACTCATAATGATAGGTGCTTTCTCTTTCACTAAGAAAGGATGGTGGAATGCTATTGTATCTTCATTCTCACTCATATTTTCATCATTCGACGAAACAGACGATAGTTCACCGAGCGCTTCTTTCTTTGACAAATGTTTGCAGAAATCCGTTAATTCGTCTACAGATTTACCTGTGAAATTACATTACATAATTAGTATTGTAAAAGTTTAAAATTACTAACATCTTAGTAATTAGGAGAATACTAAAAGTTAATAATGACAACCCATGTGAAATGCACTAAAGTGTCCAAGTGACAGCATAAGTGTCCAAGAGATGGCATAAGTGTCCAAGCAATGGCAAAGTGTCCAAGTGACGGCATAAGTATTAACGCGTCGGCGTAAGTGTCCAAGCGACAACATAAGTATCAACACGACGGTATAAGTATCGACGTGACGATAAAAGTGTCCAAGCGACGGCATAAGTATCGACGCGTCCGCATAAGTATCTAAGCGACAGCATAAGTATCAAGGAGATGGCATCAGTGTTCAAGTGACAGCATAAGTATCAATGCGAAGGAATAATTGTCCAAACGACGGCATGAGTATCCAAGTAACGGCATAATTGCCTAAGTGACAGCATAAGTGTCCAAAAGTATCCGAGCGATTTAGATATATGTGTTATGTGACCCATTTTTTTGTCACTTTGATATTTACAGTAGGTCTAAGTCACATCACAACTTTTTTGACGCGCGTAACATGAAATCTGTATTCTCTTGTAAGATTTTCATGAAACAATATGCTAAAAAGGTCAATTGTCTTCCACAATTAATGCTTAATGTAAATAAAATCTACTTGAATATGGATTAATACTATATTTGCCAATCATTCAG
Organism: Antheraea mylitta; assembly: GCA_014332785.1. Classification (NCBI taxonomy): domain Eukaryota; kingdom Metazoa; phylum Arthropoda; class Insecta; order Lepidoptera; family Saturniidae; genus Antheraea; species Antheraea mylitta. Next base: position 3,073,060 of record JACEII010000020.1, read on the forward strand.
ATAACTAACTCATTACTTTTTAATATGTAAATGATAAAAATAGTTACTAGAAGATAGATGTGTTCCAAGGATACTTTTCTATAGGCCATATTAAGATACACAATTCTGTATTACATTATTATAACATATATCATAATACTGTTTTTTCTTCGAACTGACTACGTTTCCAGAAAATATAAAGGCAAAAATCTTACGGTTCTTTTCAAAATGAAGTCCCCCAAAAACCATGGTTTTTTTAATTCCCATATCTAAGTAAAGCCGTTACTTCCATCATCTGTCGTCTTCGTCTAGGTCATACTTGTACACCAGTGCATTTGTTTAAATTAAGGATTAGGGATCATTCTCTGTTGACGAAGGTTCTTTCTCCAGAACACATTTTCTTCAATTAATCGAGAAACAGACTCTCCCTTTTTGATGTCCTTCCTCCTTATATTCTCCTCCCTACTAACCTTACGTGTATCTTAGCTTTAGTGAATAACAACCCTTTAATTATACATGTATTGTCATTATTTATTAAAATTAACAAAATTAAACTTTAATCAGATTGTCTATTTCTTAATCGAAACATATCCAAGTTTGCCTTTATGTATATCTGTGGGAACACAATAACTCGGTCTCAATACAAAATTAATTACCTTCGTTTTTTTATCACATTTTTTAACTTGGTTCCCTTCGTTTATGACACTATCTGACACAGACAGCGCACACTCTGTATCTACAGTCTACATGACATTGGCGGAATTGTTTATTGCTTAAACACGGTGCCATAAATTAATAAAGAAGAAGAAGAAGTTATTGACGTAGCAAGGTCTTAATAGATTCATCGGACTACTCATAATATGGTTTAATCAGTGATAACAATGTAACTGCTGCATAAATATATTAATGAATTGATTAAAATATTTTATGTATTTTATATTAATGTAATATGTATGCATATCATTAAGTACCCTACTGCGTCTGTCTGTTTGTTCACGATAAACTCAAATACGACTGAACGGATTTTCATGCGGCTTTCACCAGTACATAAAGAGATTCATGAGGAAAGTTTATGTATACCATTTATCAAGGTTTTTTTTTTATTATCGGGGCGGAATAACGTTCGACGTTCCCGCTATTGTATATACCTATATATACCTTCCAGAAAAAATCTCAAAATATTAGTAAAATCTATTGTGTAGTTTACAAGAACTAAGAGAACATATAATCAGATGTGGATAGCTATTTTCTTTTTCACTATCTAGTCGTTACAATATTGAATACAGACTACTGTGTACCTACCTTATCTGTATAAGGTAGGTTAGAATTATATAGACAACAGATAATATCTTAACTACAATGATTAAAATAATGTTTTATGGAATATATATAAATGATAATAATAATTACATGAAATTTACCTCCAGATTGTATAGCAGCCATAACTTGATTTCTAGTATGGGGTGGTAATACTGCTGCACCAGCTGGTACAGCTCCATTTTTGAGCATATTGATGGCATTCCTACGAGCTACTTCAAGAAGACGCTTTTTTTCACTGTCTGCTAACTTCACACCACTTGGTGACCTGTTTCAAGCAAATCACACAATTAAAAATCTACTTACATAACTATTTATATATAACAATGTCAATCATTATTTAATAATTTGCTAACCTTGATCTTGATCTACGTCCTCTATGCCTCGGAGAGTAATGTCTAGATCTATGTCTACTTCTAGATCGCGACCTCCGCCTTGATCTTGATCTGTGACGTGATTTACTTCTAGATCGACGTCTTGATCGATGCTTTCTTGATGTTGATTTAGACCTTGATCGTCGTGATTTACTCTTTGATCTGTAATTTTCACAATTATGAATGATTACAGTTTTATTATAGTATAGATTACTATAATATACTAATGGGCCCGGCGGATGTTGTTGCACCCTGATAATAAAATAATCTAGTCAAGTTATATATATACTATACCTAAATCATCCCCATGAATCATTTTATATACTGATGAAAACCGCATGAAAATTTGTTCAGTAGTTTTTGTGTTTATTGCGAACCGAGAGACATACAGACGTGGTAGAGGACTTTGTTTTATAATATGAAGTTATATAAACTAGTTAATATCCATAAATTTGTCTGCGTTGTACATTATTTGAATATGAAGTATTTTGAAAAAAAAAAATAAAATTTACTAAATTGAAAGAAAAAGATTAGAGAGTTGGTAAGCACTCTCTATGTCAACAATATCATTTGTTTACTTGTATGAAGAGGTACCATATTATCTTTATTTTTGAACTAGCTCACCATGCCCACGATGCCCACCCCTGCCCACTTATTGGGTGGTAAACATTTATAAAAAGCTACTTATTGTGACTTAAATATAAAAGTGTAGAGCATTATCAAGCTCTACAACTTTTCTATAGAAATTAATCATATATTTTTTAATTGTTAAGGCAGCATTTGTATGTAAGGTAGTTGATTGACCTTTTTTCTTCAACTTACTTTTCGAGTCTGACTAGTACAAAAAAGGCTCTTCATTTTTTGGGTTAATATATTTTTGTATAATAAACTTAGATACCTTTTGTGTGACTTGCTTCTATGTCTACTTGATGATGATTTATGTGAACTACTTGTGTGTTTGGATTTACTAGAAACACTTTTTTCTTCAGTATGTCTGAAACATATAATTTTTTGTTAAATTATGACACATTGATATATAAAGTTTTATATGTAAAGTTTTTAATATTGATATTACATATATATTCTGCTGCACTATTTGTGCAGTACAGAAAATGTTAACAGTTTTGAGAAAAATGTGGACAAATTTCATTTGTAGTTGTCTTCAATTCTTTATACAAAGATTTGTAAATATATATATTTATTACCCGATTAAGCCTCCCACGGCAGCGGCTCAAGCCTAGGTTCGATCCCTCGGTAGGGAGCCCTTGAGTGCGTTGCTTGCGCAATACGGTGACACACAAATATACATCACTGTTACAACACTACACGATCACCCCGACACACGTGCACGCTTACACATGAAAGTGGAAGGGTTTACCTTTTTTTTCCCTTATCGAACTGAAAAACTCTCAATTTTCCGATAATAAATATATGGAGGAGTTGTTGAGGCGTGTATGCTTGGTACACATGTAAGTTTCAACAACTCATACATGTATGAATAGTTAACTAGGTTAGCTAAGATAGGTCGCGATTTTGCATACAACCAGCAACAGCCAAGCCGAGGTGTGCCGTACACCCTTGAGCTGGTCGCCAAAATAAAATTGGATGAGTGCCTTAAGCTCTCGCCTTAATAGTCCGGTGAAGCTGTTAAGACCTTGCTGGGTCAATAGCGTAGTCATTTCGAAAAAAAAAGTATATATTTATGTATAATAATCTTTTGTAACAAATTGCAGGTAACCCCAAGTAAAATTTCAAGTTATACCACATTTTTTTCAAAATCATTAACATGTTCTTTACTGCATTTATAAATTTGCGTTACAGTATTACCAATGCATACAACTAATTTCTATTTGTTGCTATAAATTACTTGAGTTATAGTAAAGTAGATTTATTTTTAACAAACAACATGTTCTTTACTGTGTTTATAAATTGTGACTCAGTATTAGCAATGCATAGAACTAATTTCTATTTGTTGCTATGATATGCTATGATAACATACAAAAATAAATACATGATGTAGTCCAGTGAAGTTTTTTTTTTCAAACTGACTACGGTAAGGTAAGGTGAGCACTTACGGCACTCAGCCGATTAGTCCAGTGAAGCTCTGTAACGGCATTGCAAAGCAAATAGCATAGTCAATTAAAAAAATATATAATAATGTAAGGTCAAACAAAAATTATGATATATTGTATCAATGCTTTTTAACTAAATATCTATATATATAAATATACCACACTTAGTAACCTGCATTGCATTAAAAACATTATATTTCAATAAGTTAGTGTTATTTTTAATGCAACAAAGAAAGGAATGAAGCACTCTAAAGACATGTTTAAATATTATATACAGTTTTCAGACCCCATATAAATAGGAAAATAATTTTTATACATCAAATACTTACAATTTAACTTCTTCATGGCTTTGTTGTTTTAATATACCACCAGGATCAGATGTTTTTGGAAACTGTGAATTAACAATAACTTCTTTCACTGAACTACTTGATGAGTCTGTGTATTCACCTTCTTCATATTTCTCTGCTCTCTTTCTGGCCTCTTCTTCAGCTTTCTTTACTGTCTCTTCATACACGGTACTAAATTTTAAGTTCTTAATTTGTATTTTTGATTTTGTTTTGTCACTTTCAGCATGCACATCTTGTTTCTTATTATCTACATGATTTGCATTAGCTTCGAGTGCAGGTTGTTTTGGAGATTCTGGTTCAGGAGTAGGTAATCGGATTGTCTCTGGTGTTTTAGGCGGAGTAGAACCCTCCGAGTCTTCTATTTTGATGTACTTATTATGTTCATCTTTTTCAATCTTTATTTCCCTGTTGGTTTTATTATTAACATGTTTCTTCTCGACGTGATCCTTTTGTTGAACTTTTATATCCTTATTGTCAGGTTTTTTCTCGACAGGTTCAGTTTTCACTTTGACCACATCTGGCTCTGGTTTGATTATCACCGGGGTGAGTGAACCCGTGATCGAGGGTGAACGAGTGCGTCTACGCTTCTTGGTTTTACCCTTTTTTCTTTTTTTACGTTTGTGTGAATAATCAGAATCGTCGGTGTCGCTGACGCTGCTTGCACTGCGACTTCTCTTTTTCTCCTTTTTCTTATGTTTCTTTTTACTCTTCTTTTTCTTCACTGATACTTCATCTATTTTAGGTGGATCTGCATTGAAAACTCCAAATAGTTCAGAGAGAATTTCGTTGGATGATTTTTTCGAGTCATCTTTCTTTCGTTCCGGTGTAGTTTTTTCTCTTTTGATTAATTTTTCAATTTTGTCTATTAACGTCGTCATTACCTGGCATGAAAACAGCCGATCAAATGGTAAAACAAACTACAATAAACTATATAAAACAAGTCTTCGAATAAGGTTATGGCGACATGACATTTGTAACAAAAACAATGTCAAATTTACAAATGACAGGTGTAGGCCTGTTGATAAAATGTCGACAAATCAAAATATCGATATTTTTATTTTTTTTAAAGAATAATAGTTTTAAGGTCAATATAAATCGTAGTTCGATATTACAATTTGGATATTGGCGGTCGATATTTTTTTTAATGTACATTACCATCTTTTTACCGCTATCCCATCTAGGTAGGTCAATACAATATGTTTTCAGTTTCTACTCTTCTTTGTCATATCTCATCTCAGAATTCATATCTTTAATACATATGTCATTTTTCACACTATTCATACTTTTTTGGTCTCCTATACTCTTGCATCTGTCCACTTTCATCTTTAAAACTATTCTAGATATATGCCTTTCATCTTTCTTTAAAACATGTACGCAAATTATAAAACCTTGATATATGCCGGGGTTCGAACTTGCGGACAACGAAATATTCCACTGGTCAATCCACTACCATGTCTTAAAATCTTGGTAACTTTTGGAATTAAAAATATTGGTACTGAAGGGGCTGGTGGGACCGTGTAAATAGGCCCCACCAGAATATGCGGTAAAAATAAATTGAGAGTGTAAGGGCAGTTGGCCTTGCCTGTAAATAAATAAATAACAAGAATCTCAAATAATAAGCGTGGACTGACTGCAACTCAGCACCCCGTACGGAACAGCGGCGTCCAAGGCGAAATGTGATGTACGCGGATTCTCTCAAAATATGAAGCTTCTCTCTTAAACGGGCGATGTAGTTATTGTATAGTGTTTTGAGTTGTGCGTAGTCCAATGTAGGACACCATATAATGCGTAAATGTGTTCGCAAAAAATGTATAAAATCAAGCGGTGCAAAAGCATGGCGACGCGGCGTAGCGAAGTAATAGAATATGTAATGTGATATGTTCTTTTTCTTCTTGTTTAAATTTTCTTCTTATTTGTCACATTGACGTCCAAAAAGTTCCTAACTAGTGCATACAGACATGCATACATGCATATATGCAGACGCATACTCCGGACTAGATCAGTGAGATAAAGGCCAGAAACACATCTCATTATCTGGAGCGCTGCTATTAAATTTATTTATAAGAGGCCAACCAGGTGCATTGAAAAATATAGGTACACATAATAATTTTATTTAGATAAAACAATGCTGGTGACAGTTAAGATCAAAATGATTCAATAACGTTTGTGCAAGTGGCCCTCAGAACCGTAATGTAACATTTTAAAACATTTCTGGTATAAATTGTTTAACAAATATACTGGACTTTAATCCAGTATATTGCTGCTGCTGCAAATCATCTGTAAGGTGAATTAGAATGGATTTTTTTTTATAAAGGTGGCCTATAGAAATATCCATTTTTTATGTATTCATGTGCCAGTAATGATATTTTATGAATATCAAAAACCGATATTTTAAAAAAATATATACAATGTCTTCCAGCCCTAACAAGTAGTACCGCCATTTTGATATTAGGGTTGTCTTAATTTATAAGCGGAAAATTATTATATAATCGATTTATAACTGAACAAAGTTATCGTAGTAATATATGAACTTTTTATATATTTGAATTAGGTACAATTCCATCACAAATATATACTTGTTTCCAATTGGTCGAATATCGAATGTCGAAACTTTAGTCGACATACATCTTTAGATGTATTAGTTTTTATTATTATTATAACATGTATCATTTGTTAATAAAGCAAAACATTTAGGCAAACAAAGGCAAGTTAAAAGCTTGTATTATAAGAACTGACTGGGCTAGTTATGATCATTATCATCTTACCTTTACATCTACGTAGGGTCGTCTCAACATGTTTTTTTAAGTACTTATTCAATTCGTAAAACTTTCTAGACTTAGAATCTGACTTATTTTGCGAATCATTGAAGAGCCCCCAAAAATTTGATATTTAAATTTGGGTGAGATTATTTTACTGCATAAGATTACAGGAGTTATTAATAGTGAGAAACTGGAATGTACGAGTAAATATAATGATTTAGGTGTAATTAATTAATCAGGTAATCACTTCCGCTTTTTTCTTTTTGTTTACATTTTAAAAAATCTCTTCTGTTTCTTATTTCATCTTATAGTGACTATCGAGCTGATAATATATACAATGCACTGTTTTTTAAAGTTATGATGAATACTCCTGTAGTCACTAATACAAACCTATAATTATTGTTGTATCACACGCTGGGATGCTAAAAATTTATTTCTCTTTTTAACCGATTATGGCGCCTCCTTGATTGCTCTTACTATATACCATTTTTGCTCACGCATAGAATTCGAACTCGGCTTACAAGCATCTCAGTAGATAAGGTTATTTAGATACTAGACATATTGTCGCGATTAAAGTAAGGAAAATAGTTTTTTATTTATTAGTTGTGTTAGAGTATCCGATTTTTTTTTTTTTTTTTTTTTCGACCTGACTACGCTATTGACCTACCAAGGTCTTAACAGCTTCACCGAACTACTAAGGCGAGCGCTTAAGGCACTCAGCCGATTTTATTTGGACAACTAGCTCAAGGGTGCACGGCACACCTCGGCTTGGCTGTTGCCTGTTACATGCAAAATCGCGACCTAACTTAGCTAACCTAGCTAACTATTCATATATGTATGAGTTGTTGAAACGTATATGTGTACCAATCATACACGCCTCAACAACCCCTCCATATATTTATTATCGGAAAATTAGAGTTTTTTCAGTACGATAAGGGAAAAAATAAAAACCCTTCCACTTCCATGTGTAGGCGTGCACGTGTGTGGGGTGATCGTGTAGTGTTGTAGCAGTGATGTAAATTTTTTTTTTTTTTTTGTGTCACTGTATCGCGCAAGCAACGCACTCAAGGGCTCCCTGCCGAGGGATCGAACCTAGACTTGAGCCGCTACCGAGGGAGGCCTAATCTGGTGTGCGGGAGCGAAGTCTACCCCCAGACCACGGCGGCGTGATCTGTGGTTACGCGGGCGTGGGCGTGAGCACGCTCTGTTTGGAGAGACAGGCTGGTACTGATCGTTCACTGCCGTTATTTCATCAGGAGGGTCGATAAAAATATGTCGCGGCCGTCTTCTGTGACGCGTAGCGTTTGGTACGGGTTCGTATTGTGCGGCGGATACCACTAACGGACTGGGATGATTCGCAGCTTTTTCAAAATAACTAATCGTAAGTGATTTTACGTAAGCCCAGATAGAAGGGATCTCTAGGTCTCTATGGAGATCGACTCTCCGGATGTACCACGGGGCACCGGTCACTTTACGTAAAACACGATTTTGGAGAACCTGCAGCTTATGAAAGTTATCTTTAGACATATGCGCAAAAACGGGGCAGCTATATGTCATCACGGGACGGATACACGTCTTATACAAAGTGAGCTTGTGTCTGAGGGACATCTTACTCTTATGACAAAGCAACGGATGGAGGCGACCCAAGACCATAGCGGCCTTGTTTCGCACTCTGTCTATATGTGAATTGAACTTTAAATGTCTATCTAATGTGACCCCGAGATATTTTACCTCTTCGACCCAAGGGATATCGATTCCGTATAGCCTGATGGGCTCAAATTTATTAGCGCGTTTCGTCGGATCGAAGAGTATTGCGGCACTCTTATCGGGATTAACTTCTATGCGCCATCGATGAAACCATTCACCGAGAGTATAAACGGCTTTTTCGATGCGCTTCCTAAGAAAGTCCGACCGCCAGCCGGAAGTGTAAATAACGGTATCGTCAGCGTAACAACCTACCTCGACCCCCCGAGTTCGAGGTAGGTCACTGATGAACAGATTGAAGAGCGTGGGCGCGAGTATGGAGCCCTGCGGCACACCTGAGCGTATCCGACATATTTCGTTCCGACCTATAGAGAAGTTGGCCCTGCATGATTGGTACCATGGAATTTCGAAGAAATTAATCAATTATTATAATTTTAATATTTGCAAAACTTTGGTGAAAACCAGGATGGACAGGGTCGCAAATGAGGAATTTTTAGACATTGATCAACTGCTCAGCTGTTTCTTTGAAACGGAGGCATCTTAGCTTTGTTGTTTATGAGAAGTATACCGTATAGATGTAAGTATAATAAGGCATAGTTTACAGGGCACTGTATCCGATACAAAAAGGAGTGTCGATACATTACTATTACCTTTATAGATTGCGCTAAGCGGCGATATGTCCTCTGTTAAAATTAACTAGTCGCTTAGGACAAAAACAGGTGGAAATGACGTATTCACGAAGGCGTAAGGCCCATTATACAACGTAATTTAACACTTTGAGATACTTTAAACTACCACGTAATGACCAATCAGCCACAGACCTAACATAGATTCGTTAATCCTGTGGGCGAGGCTCTCGATCCCGAATCGGATTATACAATCCCAAATAAAAAAGTCTTCATAACGCCATTTTAATCCTCTTTTGTAAACGTAAACATAAGCGATTCTTAAATGTCAAAAAATATAGGAAGAATTGACAAGCTGCAATTTCTAGTCCATATTACGAGTATCTTACTTAACCTCATCAATATTGTTTTTACAGTTAAAATGGCGTAATAGCAATTCTCTATTGTTCTTTATTCAGTATGGCATTTAGTAACAGATTTCGTACGATTAAAAGACAAATAATAATTTATTGTTTTATATTCTAATAGTGGGCGCCCAGTGGTCGATATTCGACCATAGTTATTTGATCTGACCAATTGATTTCAAAGGGCATATAAGGCATGCAGCGTTATTCATGTTAAAATTATTATATTATTGTAAAATTAACCTGTAATTTGACCAGTTACATTCAAAGAACATGTAAGGTATGAAATGAAAGTCGTGTTATAATTATTATAATAATAATTATATGTTATAATATCATTGCTGAATGTAGAATGAAAAAGGGTAATTGGAACGTAAGAGAAAAAAAATATACACTCAAGCATAGCAACCTTTTTTGAAGTTCGTTATCGACGGCTTTCAAAATGTTTTTTTTTTTTATTTACATGTGTAAAATTCAAGCAGTAATGTGAGTAATGTATATTTTAATGTAATTTTAAATGCGTTTTATATAAAATATATGACTTTCTGCACTTCTCCGCCATATAAACTTTAACTGTGCCAAATTTCAAGTTCATACATTCACAGAATTACAAGTTTTTGCTTCACGTATTAATATATAAATGAAATGATTGCCGCGAATTCATCTGCGTGTTTTATTATCTCAACAATATATCTATCTGCAGGCGAAAAAACATAAGAATGACACTGCTTGTCCCACGTCTCTACAGTCACCTGATACATAAAATAATATATAAGAAAAAGATATCGCTAAGTAAAAAATAAAACCAACATATTATTTATATTGTTTATTGTTTCAATACCTTTGGTATTAGGATAAGTAATTAAAGTCCTGTTGAACAATACAATGGAAACTGTGAACGCTATTTTATTTGAAACATAGGAATTAAATATACTTTTGTTGACCAGTTATCGAGGACGGAAAACGCGTCCATATTTATTTTTAAATAGGTACATAAGGAGTGTTTAGAGCGAAAGTTCTTATAGTTAATAATTTCAAGATATCTGGATCTACTTATTCGACACGGACCTATTTAGTAAGTAGGAAAGCTTTTAGCATGATTGCATGAGTGCATTCTCAAATAATCAGACCAATAATTTAAATTAATAAGTTTTTATTGTCAGTAAAAAATTTAGTTCATTGTTTTATCTTGGTTAAAATTGTTGTTATTACTCTGACTTTATATTTTTTTATTATTTTTATAGAAAATTAGTCGAATTATTTGAGAAATTGTCAAAGATGATAAAAAGAATGCGGAGAATATTAAATTTATTATCCTAAGTTCCAGTGTCGATTTATAATAATTTAACGTAAAAGACAAGCACATAAATGTAATAGACAACTAATTTGGCCACATAAAACAACGCCGCTATGGCGGAAGCTCTTTTTATTGAGCAAACAATTGTGTTAAACATACAAATTAAATTCATTATTTGTTTAAGTAAATAATTCTAAAATGAAACTAGTTGTCTTTAAATAAATTACAAAATGCCTATTGTATAATAATATTAATCTGTGAGTAAATTGTTTTTTATCTTATCTTTGACATCACTAATCGTTTTGACGTTTTTACTATGTAGGTTTTTATATGCATATGTTCTAAATAACAGGTTAATTCGACCAGCAAAAAATATATCACAATAATACACATTAAAGGTGGCAAAATAATTATTAAATTAATAAATCTAAGCCATCGTAGGCATTAAAATAATAGCAATCATTTATCTCTTAATACATTCATACATAGGTACTTCCATATAGATGTAATATACTTTTTTCTATTAAATACCTACCTATCTACGTTTTCGTATCAAATTTTACACGAATAAAAATCACATACAAAAAACTAAGTTCATGGAATAGAATATTATAAAACCGAAATCTAATCACAGTTCTAGCCGTCAATGGAAGTTTTTGGGGATACATTTTCACGTGTACACAGATATTGTATATTTGGCTCAGGAATCACAAGAAATTATAAAATACAGATAACTTATACATAAAAAATACTTTATATCTTTACGTTAATTTTCTTTGATCTGCACAAGTCATGTTACATAGCACATAGCTAAAAGAATTAAGAATAATTAACATGATAATACCCATTTAAATAAAGAACTTTGTTAAAATGATGCGGTGACAATAAACTTCAAGTGCAGTTATGGTACTCTTCCTTCTCTGATTAATTCCACGGTAATCATACGTTCCATTGTTACTCTAACGTTCCTATCACACAATTCATGAGGGATCCCATACATTTTATAAATCATGAGATAAAATAGTTTCCCCTCGACCACGAGCAGTGAGAAGCATTCTTATATATTTTTTGCGTGAATACTCATGTCCCAATCAACATATGACCTTAATTTGACATCACATACAGATTCGTCACGTTTTTATGAAATACTACCTATGTCTCGTAGTTTCAGTCGCGTTAATTTTTCCGCAACAAGCCACATGACCAAAAATTTGTATTCCGCTATTCCGGCACTCCTAGAGATTGTTCCGTGACCTTAGGTGGTCTGTAATCCTCCTCAGTAAAAAAGCTATAAACTGCAAAAAACATTCTTCAAATATGACTAGTATTAGGATGATATATATACATACGCATAGTATAGTATAGTTCAGGAGATTAGCGCGTTCAAACAAGAAGAAAGTAATCTCTTGAGTTTTATATTTTGATGTCGATAATACATGATCTGTGTGTGCTGTCTAATTAAAGTTATATTATATTGGAATTCATATAAATATTATCAGAACCCTGAAACGGCATATCGATTAGGGGGAACTTTAACATGACAGGGTTCATGATTTATGACACGCTAGAATCGTCGAGATCAGTAACTAGGCTGGCGCTAGAACGCAGCATATAGTTACGGCCCTCGATTCTGACTTATGACCGCAGCGTTAAGGCGTCAACTAAGTTTACTCATTAAAATATCAAGCGTGATTGCCAATGAATTTAATGTTTCACCAGAATACTAGTCTTAATTTTGTATGAAATAATATTTATGGACGTAGGACTTATGAATGAGTGACCTTTGCTTATTTAATAAATTAGTAGTAAAAAGTTTATGATCTGTTTTGTTATTGATATAGAGTGAATGACGACGCTATGAGAGAGCTAAGAGTATGGCTGAACGGGCTTTTAGAGAAAAACGGGAACGGACAAGAATTGTGTGACCACCCTTAGGCTTAGAGACGTATTTAAGACATACAATTTTATTCTGAGACGATTTAGTAAGTAAAAATCTTAATAATGAATGATTTCTGACACATTTCCACCTACATAAACACATCTTAGTGCACCGATGTAATTTAGAGCGTAAAATGATGTTAGTGCCAATTGTTTTATTATAGCAATCACATTCTCTGTGACCTGCACTATATAGCCAATAATATCGAATTTTATAAACAATTTTTATTTGAGACTAGTCTGGTGAAAACATAATTTCGTTGGTGATTGCTAGAAATATTTTGTGAAGAAATTGATATATACAGGAAAGCTATTCGTTGTATTTATATCAATAAGGATTAATTACCCTACGATAGATTAAAATGTTAATTTCAGAAAAGAGCAAAGGCCTTATGGTATTCCAACTGAGTTTTAGCTTACGCCTTTCCGTTGATCCTCACTCGAGTCTACAGTCATTACCGAGGGCGTTAACCTACCATCTTAAAGCTACTACTAAAATTTTCTAAGCGATCAAAGATCGCACAAGCTAAACGGATTTTTTTTCAAAAGTCTTAAAAAAATAAAATCTGCTAGTGATCAACTTTAACGGAGCTAGCGGGGACGTAAAACGGCACGGACCGTTCGGAAACGTTTCTCGAAGCCTAGTTTCGTGTAGAGCGAACGGGACGCGTCGTTTTCCGGACGAATGACGACGAACGGCTTGTAGCCGCGTGCGGCAACCTCCTTAGTGAGACGTCGCGCCAAGTAGATCCCGTACCCTTTCCTGCGGAACTCCGGCCGAGTTTGCATCGAGAACATCGCTCCGTAGTAGGACTGCACCATCCAAGCGGCTAACTGATTCTCGACGAATATACCGTAAGCTGGCAACTCGGCGACTAATTTCTCGAAGACTTCGCGGCATTCGATGTCGCTCGCGGGGTACAGATCGTGGACAGCTTTCATGTGTTCCGGCTGCAAACGCACTAACTCCACGTCCGGTGGCAGCCTAAATATTAAAAGAATGTAATGTTTTATATGCTAACATATTTTTATTGTTTGACCATGATAGAAATATTCAACTTGAGGGTTGAAGCTATCTAGATGGGCATTAGAAAAAGTCTTACTACGATGTTATTGTTAGATAACAATGTTTTTCTCCATAGGAAGCTTAGGCTCTTTGAAAGTAATTAAATGTTCGTCAATCTACAAGGTGTCCGAAAATTCTACAATCAATTGAACATTGCTGCTAAGATTGTCAGTCTTTGAGACATGAAACTTGTAATTGAGACTTGTAATTGATTGTTATGCTGCTTGTTACTATTAAGATTTTATTATAAATCACTGAATAATAGTAGAAATTAATGCTATGGGTGTATTAGGGTTATCAGCTGCCCAATAGATATGCAAAACATTAATTGATAGGATGGTCTATGTAAAAAAGTTCCAAAGATATTTTCATAAGTAACTCACCCATCAGTACTAGCATCTTTTGGTGGATTATCACAGGCATAAACATCGCCAGTGATCTTGTCATGGGCTTCATAGTACTTTTCAAAGCGATTCACTATCGCCTCGTGAGTGAAGTTCAGGTACAGTGGCTGAGTGAGATCAAGAAGTTTGTCTTCTGTGGTTACCAAATCCACAAGTTCTGCACGCTCAGACGGGCAGAAGACCGTCACGCTCTCGTAAATGTATCTGTTTGGCTGTAAAGAAATTCGTTAAAATTAATACGCTTTGATGTAATGGTGGCGGACAACAACGAGCATAGGCTTACAGTGAAAAATAATATCGACATGAGATAGCATAACTTTTTTTTCTCGAACTGACTACGCTTTTGGCCTTTATTTTTTGGCCTTTACAGCTTCACCGGACTACCAGATAGCATAAAGGTAGAGCATTTTCTAATGACTACCTGGCTAGCTACCAACCTCAAGTTTAAAAAAATCTATTACCGAGCATTTATAGCTTTGTTCTGTCAGTTGCGTTTGAAAAGCTGCCCGTCTAATTTTAGCCTGTTATTTGTCATGAACCACGTGGTCACTAAATATCAATTGAAATTGTAATGACACGGCATATCTCTAAAGTCTAAAAAATATTCATATCTCATCTTGATTTATTTTACACTTTATTCTTAAATGCATACCAGGGTTTTTAAAATGATAGATAATTCATATACAGTAGGTTTGCGAATATATATTAAAGCTCTATATTTGAAGTTTCATATTTTGCATCTACAAGACCTAGCTGTTTTCAGTAACCAATTTCATTGTTATTTGTTAACTATCGAAATTAAAAAAATAGTCTTATGTAAAAAAACTATTTGAAATAAATATTACTCAGGTTTTAAATTTTACGTGGAAAGTTACTTTTAGATAATACTTTCCGATAGAGGACAAAAATAAGATCAAAGAATACTTCTTTGAAGAGAAATTTTTGATTATTAACTGAAAAAAAATAGCTCACACGATCATCCTCGTAATGTTTTCTGTCATCTGTGGTGCTTGCATTCGAATTGTAAGTGACAGAGTCTGTGTCACATTCCGAAGCTAACGTACCTACGTTTTGCTGTCTCTCGTTACACTATGAAGGAAATTTTGGTTATGTTTGCAGTTTTGATGTAAATACTATTTCGATATAAAAGGATATTTCATGAATATCTCACTTCACTGGGTTTTTGTTATTTTAAAATTCAAGTTTAAGTTAGCAAATCACTGCTACGGAGTTATTTCGCTAGAGCTTTACATAATTTTGTCACAAAAATGCATTCGGAAACTAAACAGAAGTAATTTTAAAAATAGAATGCCATAGAGTATAATAGATTAACAAACTATATTCAAGATTTCTTGGTTAATTGACGTAAAATAATTATCTGTTTAATTTTAATCTTTTAAGCCACATTTTGGGTAATATTTTCAAAGAACTTTTTAGGCAGTTAGCCTAACTGTAAAAGTTAGGTTTGTGTTAGAATTATCGTAAGATACGTGTGAATTTATTCTAAAATGTATGATTTGGTAGTTATTAACAAGAGAAAAAGAAAATGAACACTCGAAATAATGGAATCAATATAGTTCAGTAAATTGAATTTCATTCAGTGATTTAAGTTGAAAGAGGGAAATTTATAGCACCTTCTTTATGTAGAATTTATACATTTTACTAAAGTAACGTAACGACTTTCATGTCTACTTGAGACGGTTTACGCCACGTTGAAGAATATCACAGAAACTGTCATAATTTAAATTTGTTGCAAGCAAATTCAGTAAATTTCTGCGAAAGTTTAGTAGAATTTTTTGTGAATTTGAAATGGAAAAAATACTGTGACACCCATTATTGAGCTTTTTTTGGATTAGTGAGTTAGTTAAGTGTTATATTTTAAAATGGCTTCTACTATCCCATTCTATTTATATTCAAAACATAGCTATAAAACGTTCTATTATAACAGCGCAATCTCAAAAGGAGAATGATGGTTCTCATAAAAGTTATCAATGTTAGAAGATAGTCGTTATTCAAGATTTATCGCTTTCGCTCAGAAACAACAAATACTGTCTATTGTTGTTCCTTTGTGTACTAAAATTATATTTTGAAGAATGACCTTTGAAAGTTAAGATGAGTCGATCAAAAAACGTACTGTTTGTTAAATGCTCATGATCGCCTCAAGAACTAAGTACTGGATAATAGAAAAGAGGGCGAAAATACAACTGCAATTTTAATTTATACAAAGGTACATTATTAAACTAACTTTATTCGATTACTTCTAATTATATGATAACACTAGCAATTCCTTGCGCATTCGCACCTATTTTTATGCTGTAATGATTATTGCTTTATTGGTCAGCTATATATTATAAAAGAATAAATAGCGATCTTTCATAAAAAAATCGGTATTTTAGTATTAAATGCATCGCGCTCGAAGACCGTCACCGCTGCCGGCTCGCGTTATCTTTTTTCGCAAGCCTAGCCTAACCTAACCAAACCGAGATAAAAGAGCCAACAGTCGAAAAAAAACTAACCTAACCGATTTATTTTCTCAATTTTCCCGTCTCGTTTCAGTTAGGTTAGATTTGTGAAGTAAATGCAGCGTGAGCCGGCCGTGGCAACGGTCGGCCAGCGCACTACTTTGCCGTTAATAAGTACCAATTTGTATATTACCAACTTAATGATTTTTAGGTTAAAACAAAACTGTTTCGTCTCGGTTTGGTTAGGTTCGACTTGAAAATATTTCATCGTCGATATAAAAATATACCATTAGCCCGCTGCAGCAGTGGTCGACGAGTGCGGAACATTTAATACGAAAGTACTAATTTTTCATCCTTTCTCAACACATTAGGTATTGAATTTCCAAAAATACTTCCTCGATCATTATCTATAGTATAAAAGGGGTTCCAATGCTAAGTTTAACGGCCCTAACTCCATTAGCTTGGCCACTACGTTGATATTACAATCAGTGAGTTTATTCTTCTATATATAATATGTAAACAAATACATTATACAAAAAACTGACCTTGAGCCTCCAGCAGCTGGAGAACCATTCCAAGAGGCTGTAACTAGTAAGGGGCCATTCAAGTATTACATAAGCACTGATGGGGGTGGGGGTCCTTGATTTGCTTATTTTTGATTACATAGGGAATAGGGGCCGGGTAGTGATTACGTAAGCAATTTTTCCTTATTAAACCGGAACAGATTTAGATAAATGCTTACGTACGGGAATGTACTAAGAGCATTGCTTACTTGTAGTCCGATTAAGCTGTTAAGACCTTGCTAGGTCAATAGCGTAGTCAGTTAAAAAAAAGCATTGCTGACTTTTGCTGACCGGGGGAAGGAGCGGTCAGAAATTATAAAAATTCTGTTTATGTAATACATGAAAGGCCCCTAATTGATGATTTGACGACAATAGTACATTTGGAAAGGCCATACCGTACTAGTGCATCCAGGGAAATGTAGACAAATCGGGTCTTCGGGCCAGTTCTTCGCTACATAAAAATGGAAGTCCCACACCTTGTTGTTTAGATATGTTTGAATCGTCTGATGAAACTGAAACATTATACATTAATTGATGATTTTGTTTTCGAGGTTATATTTATTTTGGGACGATGTGCCTTAGGTTTTGTGAAACGAAAGTGTAATCAAAAAGAGATACATATAAATATATGCATAGGTTTTCGGCTGTGAGAGAGGGAGAGTATATTTTTAATGTATTTGAAACTAACCTCTGTCCACGACTTCGTTCGCGTGGAATAGTAGCCTTGGGCTAACGCTAACACGTAATGGAAGCTCGCAAGAGGAAAAAAAAAACAATTTTGAAACATTCTTCATTGGTGCTCCGCTTCTGTTGGTCTTAGCATGATGATATATAACCTATAACCTTCCTCGACAAATGGGCTATATAACTATGAAATACTTTTTCAAATCGAACCAGTAGTTCCTGAGATTACCCCCTACAACGTCACAAACTCATAAACTTTACCTCTTTATAATATTACTATAGATATACACAAAGAGTGGGAGAGAAAAAGAGAGAAAGCCAATTTGAAAACTACAGTACTTTATTTACTGTTAGGTCCAAGTGACTATCGCACACTTTAAAAAAATATTCTGTGTTGTGTATTATTAACATTATTAATACATAGTAAAATATTACAATGTAAAGGCAAAGATCAATGTATACTGCCTCTATATTGTATTCATCTCATTCTCTAAAAAATAATCAAAATGCTAAGTAAATTAAGCTCAATATAAACTTATTATTAAAAAATATTGTTTTTTAAGTATAACAAAAAAAATGTGTGCGTTCTTATGTACATGCGTTATAAGTTATACTTTTTTGGCGTAACAATATAAAAATCTTTTCAAAAATTTTATCTCTCGCCTTATTCTACGTTTGTAGAAAAAACGACAGTAACAATAGAAAAAATGTATTTAATACATTGAAAGTATTAATACAAATAAATACAAAGAAACAAAATGTTGACTATAGCTAACTTCAGGTTGTCGGTTTTTCGTGATGGTGTGAGCGCGCTTCGTAATAATTTCAGGGTGTCGGATTTTCGTGACGGTGTGTGCGCGCATCGTAAAAATTTACTCTAATCATTTTTCCCTAACGCGCCGAAAAAAGTATACCTTTAAAAAATAGAAGCTACATTACTATTGAATATGATGTTAATATAAGTTACTAAAAGCTCCATCGTATTTTTATTTTTCCTCAACAGTAGATAGTATCATGAAATTGTGCTTATTTTTATTCGTATAATTGGACTGTAGGGAGTCGAATAATAAAAGCAATTAGAGAGAAAATAATATAGGAATAAATAAATGACTAATGTATTATTACGTAAATCGTTTACTACTGAGTAGGAAATCGTACATAAATAACTTTCTAAAATAATTTTCCTGGAATTAACGTCATACGATAAGAATACTTATCCGTACAAATAGGTTTTCGTTTACAACTTATAGGTACTTTATTTAATTTCGGTCAGAAAAGGTTGTATATTTCTTATCATTTCATCCTCAAACGATTTATATTATTAACTAGCTGACCCGTGCAACTTCGTCTGCACCAAATTGGTTCAAACCTGTGTCAATGATATTTTTATACGCGAAAAATCGTAATTAACCTAAAACTCGATTTTAGCGACCTCAACCCTTTAAATTTGTAAATCCGAACAATACAGGGACTTACTTAAACATATACCCAGTTGGTATGTGAGAAATATTTTAAAGTAAGCATAAAACCCGCTCACAAAAGAGATAACAACTTGGTTTTAATTAGCTCTTTCTCTGGGATAATTTACCAAGTGGTGAAAAATGAATAATTACTAAAATGACTATTAAAAAATAAGGGTTAATCGTAGAAGGGTGAAAATTGAGGATTGTATGTATTTTTGTATGTTGTATCATAAAAAAATAGAAATTAAAAATTTAGTATAAAAAAAAAAATTTAGGGGTGGACTACCCCTAACATTTAGGGGGATGAAAAATAGATGTTGGCCGATTCTCATAGATACCGGATAAGCACAAAAAATTTCATCAAAATCGGTCAAGCCGTTTCGGAGGAGTATGGCAACGAAAACTGTGACACGAGAATTTTATATATTAGATCTTCTATGTAAATTAAATAACAGAGGTATTTACTTGACAATTCTTGACATTTTACGCGCATCATTCGGAAACTATTGAATATACTTCTTTTTTTTAATTTTACTTCCTAGATACTTGGTCCTTATTTAAAAAAAAAATTCGATAGTTTCATTCAATATAACGTAACTATGATTTTTGTAGGCATTATGCATTCAGATATATAAGTTTTCTTGCTCTGGAGATATGGGAAAAATTGGCATAGTAGTTATATCTTTACTTTTGTATATAAAATAAATTAGTAAGGTTTTATTACCTACGAGGCAGTCAGATTCACGATTATCATCTAGTTAAGTATAAAATATGGAGGTCTCTCAGTCACGTATCAAAGAACGTCTTCTTAATCCTTAGCAGTGTGTTGAAAAGCAAGTGAATTTAAAATTACCTTTAGAGATTCAGGCATATACTGCACTAAGAAATCGGCAACAGCTGGGAGCTCTTCTTCAGAAACCAATCGAAAGTTTTTTCCCTCTGGCACGATTTCCATCTCTGGAACAAAACACCGTTTTACGTTTCCTCGTTTCATTTGGTTGAAACATTGCCAAAGTCGATTCTCTTGTGTATTCGTATTTCGGAATACAAATTCATTACACTTTTTTTATTTTATATAGGTAGGTATCGTATATAAAACATTTTTCGGGGTGAAAATCTATTTAACCGCGTTGAACGATTTAGAAACAGAAAATTGTGCCGTCCCGGAACGCCTGAAAATGTGAAACATTGAAATTGTTTTGTTTAAGTTATATACATAAAAGAACAGATTACAACAGGAATCAACTATGACGTAATGAAAAGATAAAGCATTACATATTTGTTCCATAAAATAATGACTGTTTACGTATTTTATTGCATAAATATTATTTTTTATTAAATACAAAAAAAAAAAAAAAAAAAAAATTACACTAGTCGCAAACGTGGTGTATTTGGCGGCATTAATCAAAGGGCGCTAGGTCGTCGGCGCTTACCGCATAAAACTAGTAGAACGAGTAATTGACAAAACAATTCCAATTTTATATTTATACAGACAGGGTTGAAAATGTTTTCGAATATTTTGTTAATAGTGCAAAGTTCGTGTTTTGCGTCGCCACGCCAACATTCAGGTTTACCCTCCGTCTATAGATGTTTCACATCAAAATTCAAACGCGGTCAAACTCCGAATAACACATGATTGATTAATTCGAATACATTATTCAGAGATTAAAATCTAGATATGTACATATACCGTAGCTCATTGGAGTTCAAAGTACTTAAAAGAATTCTAGGTTTAATATAACCGTTCAATGACCTTTCATCGGCTACAATTAAGTTTTTGTTGTGCACGTAACCGCTTATCTTGTTATAATACGGAAAATATTAAAAGCAAACACGCTATTGCTATAATTTAATTCACTATTATTGAAAATGTACCTAATTGTTTTTATTGTATTGAATTTACAGCCACTGAATTAATTATTTACCAGTGATTGACATTAAACGAAAATTAATTATTTTTTGAAGTTTCATAGCAAGCGCTTTTATCAAAGAGTGTAGAAATATTTAGATTAGTACACGTAAGGATTGTAAACTATGTCGAATGGATCATTGCAAATAAAGGCTCGTTTAAGGTATGGGAAAAACTTAACTGTCCGAAAAATACTGTATTGATAACACTAAAGCTCCTCAATGGCTACTAAATTAAAAAAATAACGATAATCGGTTTATAAACAAATAAAAAAGTTACTTTATTTTCATCGATTTATATATAGACTAGCTTCTGCCCGTGACGTCGTCCGCGTGGTATAGTTACTTTGGGGTAACGCTAACTTAAATTGGCGACTTCGTTTACATAGAAGGTTAAAATATTTTTATATATTATAATACGTACGTTACCCTCGATTTTGAAACGTTTCTCACTGGTGCTCCGCTCCTATTGTTCTTACCGTGATGATATATAGCCTATAACCATCTTCGATAAATGAGCTTTATGACATTGAAATAATTTTTCAAAACGGACTAGTAGTTCGTAAGATTACCCCTTACAACGTTACAACGTGACAAACTCACAAACTTTACCTCTTTATAATATCAGTATAGATTTCACAAAAAATGTCTTTTTCTATTACATTAGATTTGACTTCGTTTGTTGAGTCTTATTTATCAACTAGCAGATACCTGCAACTTCATGTGTATAGTTTATTATTTAACAATATATTTTATGTGCAGAAGAATGAACCATAAAAATTTAAAGCAAAAATATACTTTGCATACAAAATTTCTTTAGTCTTTTGTAGTATTGACAAAAAACATATTTTTGTGATAATTCTTTTTTTTTAGACGACGAATACATCTCTAGGAATTAAAACAAAGTTATTGCGTGATACGCGCACAGCGGCAAACATCGTATCATATTATTTTTATAAAAGATATAATTCACGGTAATAAAGCTTTGGAGAAAATAAATAACTGGCTATGTAATGAGCATACTACGAGTATCGTTTACAAGGTCACTGTGTCGTAGTAATCTGTGCTACGGTTTTACAAGAAATCTCTATCCACTTACGTTGTTATTCGATTATATGTCATGCAGTCTGTGTTTATTTTTTTTACGTTTGTTATCGTATTGAATCTTATCAGTTGAACCGGTCCGGTTAAATAAATAATATTATACTTATAATTTAGTGGTGGGAAATTATAGGATAACAGCTTTTCAGGGGAAGTACTTTTTTTCGGGTTGAAGGTACTCTATATTCTTTTTTGTATTTCTGGTTCAGTAGTTGAGGTGTGTAAGAGTTAAAAAACAAACAAACAAACACATTTACGCATTTATAGTATTAGTAAGGTTAGCCGTACCCGCAGCTCAGCTTGCGTATAGTGCAAGAATTGCCCGTTATGATACTACATTATTATAAAAATTAGATTTATGGTACACAATACCGGTTTTTCTTATAAAATTAAATTCAAAATATTTATTTCTATCTTGGTTTAAATATTGTATCGGAATGTACTGGTAGTCATTTTGTGTCGACTTTAATTACCTTGAACATCACAACCAATTCTAGAAATTGCCGAGCTAATAAAATATATATTACAATCGGGGTAAAGAATAAAACTATGATTTATGTACACAACTTGAGCAGGTTTTGAGTTATAAGCGCTATTACAAACATACAAAGAGATGTAGCTTTTTATGTATAGATGGAATATGAAACAGGGATAACTTTTACTGAAATCAAAACTATTATTTCATGATTCTCAAATAAACATTTATTACCTATAATATTATAACAAAGAATTTATTTACAAATATAAATATATTAGTATAAATAGTTTAAAGGCTTCAGAGACTCGTTAGCTTATGACAAGGTCAAAGGCATCTGTGTTAACCTTAAACAATTTACACTGTAATTATAACATTACTAGCTGTTATCCGCGGCTCCGCATGCATTTTTTGAATGTATTAAATAAATTTAAAATTGTTATTACATGTGTACATAAAAAAATAATACTCTTTCAAAAATATTTGTAAGTATGACACGCATATCATCTACAGTAACAGGGAACATGTACATTATATATATGAATACTAATAGTGTATCAAATGGAATGGGATTTATCATAAGCCACATAGCTGGAACTTTAAACTACTATCTATGTATCACCCTCAGTGCTCACTTACACTATATAAGAAAGTAATGAAAATATTAAGCTATACATTATCGAACAATATGTGTTCAATCTTTTATTATATAGATATAATATCGGGTATCGTCTGCTGAACTCGCTAGCTTAAAATAAAACAGCTAATTAGTTAGTTATTTGCCCGTAAAATTCCCGTTCAAATATTACTTGTACTCCGTTGAAGCTGTTAAGACCTTGCTAGGTCAATAGCGTAGTCGTTTCTAAGAAAACAAAACCGTTCATATAGGTCCAGCTGTTTCGGAGATTACCCCAAAGAAATAAACAAACAGATATATCGACAGAATTAAAAAAAAATGTTGATATTTGTAGCACCGCAGATATATGTATTCAACAAAAAGTATTTATTTCAATATTATATACATACGCTTTATTCTTATAATACGTAATATATCACACACCAAAAATTGAGAACAAAACTAACGTAGAATAAACTTTTTGAGGAGTTTTTGACGGGATTTCAGTCTGTTATGTAGGGGATTTTATATTTTATTCATAATTTTGTGTTGTTTGACTCTATACTGTGTTAAATTGGCGGCGTTTTATGTAATATGGTTTGTTTATTATGCATAAGTGAAATAAATGAAAAATAATACCACGGAGCATGTATTCTGGGGTCTTGAAAATTAAGAAGATAAAAATTTACGAAATATTATATAGAAGATTTGGCGCTTATATATAGAGAATACATAAGAACTACCTATATTGACAATTTCAGAATTGGCAGTATGGATTAATTCCTTCGCCTGTATTGTGATGGACGAATATTATTACTACTAACCTTTTAGAATAGCAGCACAAAATAGACTTTAAAAATGTTTGCGATAGCAACGTACTACTTATAATCAAAAATTGGAATTAAAAATAACCTAGAATAAACTTTTGAACAGGAACACAAAATAAACCCTAATAATATTTCCGATAGAATGTTATCATGTTACCATGGCAACGCATATAATACTGACACACAGCGGATGCTCTAAACATATCCTGATTTTGAGACATTCTTCATTAGTGCTCCGCTCCTATTGGTTTTAACGTGATGATATGTAGTCTATAGCCATTCTCGATAAATGACCTATCTAACACTGAAAGAAACTTTCAAATTGGACCGGTAGTTCTTGAGATTAGCGCGTTCAACCAAACAAACAAACAAACTCTTCAGTTTTATAATATTAGTATAGATTAAGGAATGTAATTAATAGTAACTGAAACAATAATATTTTGGTGTTAACAGTAAAACAAGTACAAGGAATAATATTAACTATTATTTTCTGTATTCATTAATAAATTAGTTATAAGGCAAGATACAGGTTGTTTAATAAATGTTTATAAGAAATCTATTCATAATCTAATGAATACTTTATTGCACTTTTAGTTTTAAATTAACGAGCCTAAAGCCACAAGGCATTTTCTTCCAGCTAACCAGCGGTATTGTTGTCAATCAAACTCTTTGCAATCAAAGAAGCATACTATGTTTACAAAATGTGTAATTTTAATGATGCTATTTAATCTTTGAAGATCAATATTACTTCCTGGTACACACACAGGAGGAGAAAAAAGCCCTGATAAAAAAGGGCTACGGGGTAGGGGAAGGATCGCGCGTTCTGACAGTCCATGAATCCCAGGGACTGACCTTCCAATCGGTGGTGATCCTGCAAACAAAGAGCAGAAGGGTACAAATCCACGATAGCGTTTCACATGCTGTAGTGGCAATATCTAGGCACACCGACACCTGTGTCTACTATACCGACGTGACTGACGACACGATAAATAGATTCATTCGTGGACGCTTCGGCACGGGATATTGTGGATTACAACCTAAAAATGGCCATAAAGAATGGAAATGAAAGCGCTATATATATCAAAGGAGGCAAACGGACTTGTGGGTCACGTGATGTTAAGTGATCACCACCGTCCATAGACACTAGCTACATTAGGGACGTCGCAAGTGCGTTGCCAGCCTGTATACGGTTGAAAGGGGAGGGGAAGGAAAGGAAAAGAAGGAAAGAGGAAGGGATGTGGGCCTCCGGCTCTCTCACTGACCGAACGAAACACAACAATGCAAGCACTGTTATTTCACGTCGGTTATCTGTGAGAGGGGTGGTACTACCTCGGAGGGGCTGACCCACTCGTGCTGAAACCACAAATAGCTTCAGTGGGGCTCTACCACCTACTAATATATATATATGCTCACGGATACGATTTTTACGTATACAAAATATTACATGTAAGCAAAAAAAAGGTGCAGACCAAGAGTCTGCAGAATAGAACATACTAAATAAAAAAAAAGATCAATATTAAATTTACAGCGTAATTAAAAATAACTAAACAAACGAAATATAATAATCGTGTCACATTGTGATATAGTTAAGCTGGAAGTGATATAGTTACTACAGTACTAGTGGAGACTGATTTATGTAAATTCAAAATTATATGTTCACAATTTAGTTTTTAGTTAGCTGTTTAAAAAATACACGTCAAAAAGCGCCACTGATTCTTAATTCTCTTAGTGCTGTAATATGTATAAGGGTTAATAAAATGAGTCTAAGTAGTAGTGTAGAAATTGTTGAACCGATCTATTTATATATCTATATTCTTTTGTTGTTTGCTCGACGGTCATTGTACGTTTGATCTAATCATAACCACTAGTGTTGAAAATAATTGACCTAGGAAATTATTTTGATTTTTTCTTATATTAGTTTAGAAATTAATCTCGTGTCTGCAAATATATTCGTTGAAAGTTTTTGACGGGAAGCTAGGTAACCATGTAGTTGTTGTTATTTACAGGCTTGTGTTACTTGATTTAATATTTTATAATGTTGACTGCATATTGCACAGTGTATTCACATATCATATTATGCATATTAAGTGGATAAGAAATAATAACATGCAACATGAATTGAAGTGCTTTGACACTGAAATGATCACAAGACATTTTCTAAAACTAAGTAGTTATGAAACAAATAGTAGTAATACCTGGAGTACCAATACTGGAGATGAATGGCCGAAAAAGGAAAGCTAAAAAGAAGAATTTAATTCCAGCTTATAAAAAGAAATATTATGTAACGTTATCTCTGTGTTGAGATAATAAATAAGAAACCTATTTCACAAAGATTCTTAGATGATATAGACAGTTATTTTCTATCAATAAGATTATTTACTTTTCTGTTATCCACGCTCATAGTATTTACGAAGTAATATGTACGTAGACAAATATAACAAAATCATATTTCAGAATGAACGTAGGAGTTACGCGAACGTATAAAACAGAAAATAAATCTATCTTGTTGACGTTTCCATGCATATGAAAATACTGAAATACTGAATAATGCAAACTTTCAAACAGGTCTGTTTTGAATACGAACATACAAAGGAATTTTGTAATGTTAATAATCAATGAGATTTCAATAGCCACCTCGGATTGTGAATATAAAATGTAGACAAAATACTTCCATCAGTGACTACTACAATTCAAACAGAATAATCCACGACATCGATCCGTGCGTAAGCTAGAATGCGTGTAGTAACTCCGTAACACGCTTGCGACTTGTTACATAGCGTGATATAGCGTCGCGTGATAGTCACGCCATTATATTGTGTTAGATTTCTTTTATTGTTTAGCTTTATCAAAGATTATGTGTTAAACTCGATGTCATAGTGAATTTAAAAAGTAAACACCATGGGTGTTAAATTTATAACGATACTAGCTGTGCCCCCGACTTCGCTCGCGCGAACTTTATGTAAAAATACAGTGATTTATAAATTCATCTGAATGTATTATGCCAATCTGCTTTTCTCTCGTGTTGAAGTCGCGTCGTTATAAAATTACAATAATTTTTGATAGTCTGAACCGATATTAATGAAACAAAAACCGTAGGTAGTAGAGCCAAGCTGAAGCTATTACTGGTTTCAGCATGAATGGGTTGTCTCGACCGGGGTAGTACCACCCTCTCACAGAAAACCGACGTGAAGTAACAGTGCTTGCATTGTTGCGTTTCGTTCGGTCAGTGAGAGCGCCGGAGACCCACCTACTCTCCCTTTCCCCCTCCTTCTTCCCTTCCTCTACACCCTGCCTAACACAGGTTGACAATGTACTTGCGACTCCCCTGGTGTTGCAAATGTTTATATATATCACCGTGATCACTTAACATCAGGTGACACATCTGTTCGTTTTCCTCCTATGATATAAAAAAAAAATGTTACTCGAGGATGTGCCTTATGATATGCTTTTATCGAGAACGTAGTACTTTAGCAATGATGCATGTCCAAACAAACAGACAGACAGACAGACAGACACCTGTGAAACTGATTGTAATGTATTTAATTACTTATTCCTTGACACCGGCAACAATTTTTTTCACAAAAATCTAAATGCACAGACAAATTTACATTCTTATTATATGTATAGATTAGATATAATTATATCATTAAGAAGTCCATAAAATCAAAACCTCACTTACGATGTTTCCTGGGTTTTTCTATGTTTTATTCTGTCATCTATTCCCTATATTAAGGTCTCTTTACATAATATGGACTCTGCTAAATACCGTTGTGATTTTTAACTAGACCGTTAAAATTATTGTGTAAATATCCTACGGGTTTTTAAGCTTGCATACTTTCTATAAAGTCAAATGACCTTCAAATAAAGGCATTGTAGGTGGTAGAGCCACTTTGAAGCTATAAGCTATGGTTTCATCATGAATGGGTCGGCTCGGGTCGGTAATACCACTCTCTCAAAGAAAACCGACGTGAAGTAACAGTGGTTGCATTATT
Organism: Antheraea mylitta; assembly: GCA_014332785.1. NCBI lineage: Eukaryota > Metazoa > Arthropoda > Insecta > Lepidoptera > Saturniidae > Antheraea > Antheraea mylitta. The sequence goes on from JACEII010000020.1 coordinate 3,101,438, forward strand.
GCGTTTCGTTCGGTCAGTATCGGAGGCCCACCTCCCCCTTCCCCTCACTTCTCCTCTCCCTTCCACTTCCCTCTTCTCTCCTTCCCTCCCCCTTCCCCCATTCCTCTAAACCCAGGCTGGCAACGCACTTGCAACTCCTATGCTGTTGCTGGTGTCTATAGACGGCGGTGGTCACTTAACATCAGGTGAGCCGCCTGTCCGTTTGCCTCCTATATGATATAAAAAAAAACCTCATTTTTAAATATTTGTGTTGTCTTAAAACATCAACCTTCTATGCACAAACGTTATTATAAATATGTTATTCAATGTTTAAATGGTTGAGGAAATTTTGTAAGAATTAAAATTATCGTTTTTATTCTGTTAGAAGTGCATAAATACCATGGGAAAGTACTATATTTTTCCTGATATGGATACCACTCACCGCTGTTATAATGTTTATTCCGAATTTTTTTAAATATTTCTATTTCTATGTTGCTTATGATTTTATGTTCTTGTTCATACTGTTTTTGTTATTTTTTTCAATGTTTATATTTTATTATTATTGTCTATATATAAGTGTTGTAATATTTTTGTCACGACACCGACTACACTTCCGTACGTTACTTTGCTCCCCCATAGAATATCAGCACTATAGTACTATCCTCTAAGTATCATTGTTGGCTAAGCTATGTATATGTTTCCTTTATGTGTATCTTGTTGTTTGTGATTATTCTCCAAAAATAAAGACATTTTGGTGTGAAAAATTTATAAGCGCAGGGTAAACCTGACTGTTGGCGTGGCGACGCAAAACACGAACTTTGCACTATTAACGAAATACTCAAAAAGTATGCAACCCTCTCTTTGTAAATATAAGATTCAAACTGTTTTGTCGGCCATTCGTTCTATTAGTGTTTGACGGCACGAGTTGACGACCTAGCGCTCTTTGATAAATGCCTCCAAACACACCGCACTTATACAAAACAATTTCGATGTTTCACATCTGCCAGGCGTTCCGTGACGGCTCAGTTTATTTTTTCCTCTTCATGTGAAAATGCTTTATTAACCTCGACTAAAGTGGATTCATTATTTAATTTTTATTATCGCTAAACTAGAATTATATAGCTCCGTAGAGTATATAAGGCATATTTGAAAATGTTTAATTATTATTAATACATGTTCATATGTATATTTGAGTAGGTTTATGTTGTGTATCTATTAATTTATTTGGGGTGTAAGGGGTGTCGAGTAACATCTTAAGACTTGAGACACCCAAGCCAACCTCACCTGCACGTGGTGCACCCTGCTGATCAACGAACGAGGCAATGGCGATAGCGGGGTGGTAGGGTTTTACAGCCCGACTGGGTCGCAACCACCATGTACATGGCGAAAAAACCCGTCATAGTGACTCGCTTTTGCGCGTCGCGTTTCGGGATCAGTCTGTGCATATCCAGTACCGGGTGACTTTCGTCATTATGGCCGGCATGACAGCGGCGACCGACGATGGATGATCTGTTTCTCGGTGGTCGCCACTGTTTTTGGATTGTACTATGCTTACCATCAGGCATAGTGCCACTCACTTGGTCGTGCTTCAATAAAAAAAAAAAATACAGCACACTATGTATATGTTTGTAGTTTAGATATTATTAAGTTCAATTCAATAATTTCATTTTATTCATTTATCTTTTTTTTAATAAGTACTACTTACAATAAGTATTTTTTTCCCACAATGACTCTGATTAATTAGGGGAAAATATTATATGATATTTAGGTTGCCAGTGTACAAACTAAAACATGGAATTACTTTATTACACACAATGCATTCAATATTTCTGCAATTTTACATATAATCCTGTGTTGTAATGCAAATAAGGTAGTTATTAATTTATTATGAACGCACATAAAAATACCTTTTGAATAAAATGTAGCGACAATTTTGTATGTGTCTTTTCGAATGTACAAACAGTCATTATTTGATTGTGTCACCTTCCTTCCTAATGCATCGTATGACAGGGTTTTGTTACATAACGGTGAGATGTCAATAAATAAATAAAATTACATTGGCATCCAGCGACAGTTTTTGAAGTCTAAGTATTTTATTAACAATTTTTTTAACTAATATTCTAAATCTATGCATATAATAAGAATGCAAATCGAACGTATCTGTACTTTTTCGATTTTCGTGAAAAAAATTGTTATAAAATACATTTCAATCTTTTCGTATGAATACGCATCACTGCTAAAGTACTGGGTTCACAATAATACCTCAAAAGCATAAAGTATATTGTCGAGAATAACTTAGTTATAAAGTTATAAACTTATAAAGTTGAGTTTGTTTGTTTGGTTGAACTCGGTAATCTCGGTAACTACTAGTCCGATTTGAAAAAAAATATCAGTGTTAGATGGCTCATTTATTGGTGAAGGCCATATATAGCCTATATATCTATATATCGTTAAGATCAATAGGAGCGGAGCACCAATCAAGAATATTTCAAAATCGTTTTCCTTTTGAAAGCTTCCGCAACGTGTTGTGTTAACCTTTGGGTTAACTATTCCACACGGACGAAGTCGCGGGAATAGTAGGAAGTTCGACAAGTGACATTTAGCACCAATATAATTAGAAGACCTAAATCAGCTAGTATAAAGCCGTATTTCTCTGCCGGAGACCTTTTTCTCACGGCAGGTCAACGAGTACCTCGGTCCAACTTCGCTTGTTCGCAACAAAATTGGGACGATGACGCTTGTTTAGTTAGTGATAAGTGCAGATTATGTCTTAAGTCAGATGATAGAAGGATATAAGCATAGAGAAGACCCAAAGAAAAATAAGCTGAGACTAGCATTGTTGGAAGGAAATCTCACGGTGGAGAGTCAGTAATGGTATGGAATGGCCTTTGTTTCTTTGTTTAAGAGCATGTACTGTACTACATATCGTAACAAATGAGTCCCTGAGTGCATCAAAATATGTAACAGACATTTTAGGGGAGATTGTGATGCCTTTTGCAGCTTTCAAGGAGAATAGTTTTCTTTTAACGCACGACACTGCTCGTCGTCACATAGCGGCGGTTGTATCTGAGTACCTTACTGAGGTTAAAATTCAAGTTTGTGTAGCCAGAACGCTCGCCAGACCTAAATCGGATAGAACATGTTTGTGATAAATTGGGTAAACAAATTTAACAGAATTCCAGCACCACCTAAGCTAAAGAATCTCAAAACAGCATTGGTTGAAATTTTGAACTACGAACAAAAGCTACAACAGAACTACAAAAATTCATTGATAATTTAATACAATAAATAGGATACCCAGATGGATAAAGGATGCCAGGTAGTCGAACAGAAATTAAGTGGTTCTAATCGCAACGCATACTAAAGACGTATTAACAATTAATAAAATCCTGAATATTTATAGTTTTCTATCAGGTTACTACGAGAAGATCTTAAGCGATCAAATCTTTTAATATTGTTTTCAACCACTGACAGCGGAGACGTATATATACATAATGGTGCAAATTTATTGTCTTAATTTATCACAATAATATTAAACTGTAATGTTATCTAGGTTTATATTTATATAATTATGCTATGTATATTTCCAATATATTTTTGTAAATTATCTCTGTGGAACTCACAACACAGTATGTATCCCCTTTTGGTGTTTTATCTATTGCTATTGGTACTATTGGTATGTTGCCATTGTAGATTATTCCACGTTGTTACACTGAATATTTGGCATTAAGTTTATAACGTTTATCTGTCACATTTGATATTGATGAAATTGCCTACATACTGAAAAAAAATTTGGCGCAATATAATAAATCGACAAGGCTTGAGATTGGAGACAAAATATACAGATTATAAAATTTAAAAAATGATGAGAACGTCAAAGCTGTCGGGTTTATCTAGTTGGGGGCTTGTGAATTGCGCCGGGTGTTGTTAGCCGCCCGCCCGCGCTCCTCTGTGCCCAGTCGCGCCGAGTCGTGGCCGCGTTGCCGCACCGCGTCGCCCTTGAGTCTGCGGGCCACTGCAGTACTCCCGCCCAACACCGCCCAGTCGGCTTACGCAGCAAACGTCAACGATCGATGCCAGTTTAGAATCCTAATAAAATTCCTGACTACCAAGTATTATCAAGGTCAAGAATTTAAAGTATGAATTCCGTAAATCATTTAATTTAATTTTCCTAAAAAGCGGGTAAAATTCTACGATATTCTTTTTTAATTTTACTCTAGAATTTGTTTCACACTAACGAAGTCAGTATAATGCTAAAACTTTCCTTTCTTAGTTATTTGCAAAGATAACAAAATGTAGCCTATTTGTCCGATCATAGCTATTTCAGGGAGCAATTTAGAAAACAGATCATAATATTATCTTTGCAAAATACATTCAAGAACTTTATTTCTCTATAATAATAGCAATAAAGATGATCGTAAAATTAATTAAATTATATTGCAATTATTATACGTAGACAACCTGAACTTATTTAATAACTTAAGATTGATTGTTTTTTAAATCCTCTTTTCTTGATTTCGCGGCACACACATTTGCCAGTGTCAGTGTTATAATTATCTCCTTGCATCTCTCTATCAATGATTACCTTAAAATTTTAAAAAGTATTTAATAGTATTATGAAAGCGAGTTACATGGGTTTACCTATTCAATAGGTTCATTCGAATGGCCGTCACTAGTTTCTCAGTTTTAATGTTTACAGTACAATTGTCTACTATAACTAACTAATACAACTGTATTACAATACAGTTTTTAAGATGCAGTATTTGCTTGACCGTTTATTGTATCGGATTCAAAGAGTTTTATTTACTTAAATAAATTTAGGAACTAGATGAAAGATAAACAAATTGAAGTACTATACTTTAATGTTTTATTAACACAATTAATGTTTAATTAACACAAATAATTACTAATTTTCTTACGAAATACTTACAAAAAAGGTCTAGATATACTGGACACTAAGATCGATATGTCACAAAGTTAATGATACAGAATCAGAGAACTGTTGCGTAAAATTGAGACGAAATAAATTAAATACTTAATGAGCATTACACGTAAAGAAATTGACTGTTTCATAAGACAGGTGACTCGAGCATCTGCGTGTAAAGTGCCAAAAACCTATGCAATTGGCTTACTTTTCCCATATACTAATGTCTAAACACCCAACTGATGAACTCTTTTTAAATATGCTCTCTTATGAAACTGTAGAAGATGTAATTTTATACAACTTTCAGTCAAGATTATTAATTACTTGTTTGTGAGAACTGTAAGAGAAATGAAGCTTTACAATTCATTCGAAAACCCAAGGTATTCTGTAAACTCTTGTAATTCAAGTTTCATGAACAGATCTTGTAAGTAATAATTAATGAATGAAACCGTATATAACGTTAAACATTATTTAAATGGAAAGTAATAACATACTTCTTTTTTAATGTGTTTTTCCATTGCAGGAGTTAATAATTTACAAATACTTTTCTTTAATTTCACGTAATCTTTGCCATTCCTGCTCCAGTCATAATCGATTATACGAATGTCATCTAAGCTGAAAACGACGAATTGTCGGAATATTTTTGGTCAGGACTTCGCAATGAGCAACACGAATATATTCTATAGCAAAAATTAGCAGGATAATGCTTCATGCACCGTTAAATTCAATGCTCGTGTTTCCATACAGTCTATAAGAGTTATATAAGACTACTAGCGGGCCCGACGAACGCTGTCCTGCCTTGATAATAAAAAAAACTAAAATTCAATCGCAGCGCCACCTACCGGGTCTAATTGTGAATCTAAATCATTCTCAGATGTACTGGAACAGGAACACCAAATTTCATAAAAATAGGTCCAGCCGTTTAGGAGGAGTTCAGTGATGTACAGAAGACACACATATACAGAAGAAATTTATATATAAAGATAGAGGACGCAATAAGAACTTTTCAGAGTCTTGTCGACGCAGAAATTACCGTATCGATGGTTTTAAAATAGCGTGGAGTACAAAAGGGAACAAAATCTTACTCGCTAAAATTGAGCTCACCATTTTTAATGAAGGTATTGTAAATGCAACTAACGGAAGTCCCCAGGGCTCTAGTACACTTGCACGGTGAATGTAAGTCCCGGATAGGGTTGCCGGATAGGAAAATTAAAAAGAAAGGAGATAAGTGTTACTTTGCGTAAAATGGAAGGTTTCTGAAAGAAGGAATATTTAAATTGAAAAACCTTTTTTTTATAATTTGTTATTTACATAAGCATCCCTAATATTTATTTCTTTATAACTATGGAAAACACAATAGAGAGTCTGAAAAAAGAGAAAAAAATAATAATAAAGAAAACATACTAGTTTTAATGTTAGAATTATGCGTTAACCCATGGATAAAGCTTTGAATGTTCATGATTTTAATTTAAAAAAAAACAGTGCGTGTGTCAGTGTGTACAAACGAAGGAAGTTCTTTTTCTTTATATTAAGTTAGAAATATATGAGAAAGCCTATACACTATATACTATACGAAGTCCCGAAGTAAGAATATTTAACTATACTTTTACTTATTTTTATATACTACTAGACACCGAGAGACACTTATAAATACATACACATAAATTCAAATTAATACTTACCTTGCGTTTAAGGCGTAACGCGTAACGAAAGTTTTCCTACCATTCCATAAAAATTTCACTTTAACAATAAAAAATTAAAATCGAACCATTGAAAGAAAACAATATAATAAAAGTAGCCCATAAGATTAAAATATTGAATACTACTACTGTACTTCTATTTAGGCTAAGTATAATTTGGGACCAAAAGATTATTCGCAATCAATATATAATAATTAAATGTGTATTTTCTTCCTAGTTCCAAATGTATACAAAACTCAATCATGCAAAAAACGGCGGATGCGTCTCTCTTTATTTGAACGGTAGAATATTACCTACTACACTAATTTTTACCGACGGCTTCGTTCACCTTAATGAAAAATTAACACATCACTCGGAAGCTAGTTTAGTTTGGAATGAAAAGTAAGAGTATCCTATGCCAATTTCTATATCCTCACAACGTGTAGTTAAATGGTAACAAACAATCATTGAAATACATTTTACATATTATTAGTTAGAATGAAGGTTAATATTTCTATGTTCTCTTGGATAACGTACGAATAAAAATATTACAAAGAACAAAGAATGACAGTTATGGCAGATTATTATCAACCGAATGATTGAAACACGTCCGCTTGTGTCTGCCTAGGTTGAAATAACGTACGCATGTCGCCTAGATATTTTTATTATTCGCCGTCGTAGAATGTTAAGTGGAGAATCTATTTTCATTTTTACATGGCGGTATCTTGCGTGAAGTTCTATAGTGTACTTACTTACAGTACCTACCTTGTTTATACTTGATTTTTTTAAAGTGAAAATTCATCGATGTAATTTCTTACATCAGTTACAGTTACAGTTTTCTCTTGTTATCCAAAACCGTATTTTAAAAACACATACTCAAGTTTCAAGCATGCGTTGATTACATAGACGCACCGTTTCGGGACGCCTGGCAGATGTGAAACATCGAAGTTGTTTTGTATAAGTTATATGACTGAAATAACAGATTACGACAGGAATCAGCTATGGCTTAAAGAAAAGATTAGAATTAGAAAGCACTATAATTTTTGATCTATAAAATAATGAATGATTATTTATTTGAGTATATATATATATTCATTTTTATTAAATATAAAAATGTATATAGGCGCAGGTGCGGTGGATTTACAGACATACAGATGGGGTTGCAAATGTTTTTGAGTACTTCGTTAATAGTGCAAAGTTCATGTTTTGTGTCGCTACGTCTCGCCACGCCAACAATCATTTACCCTCGTATATAGAAGTTTTGCATCAATAAGTTATATTTTCGACCAACTCCCCAATGTCTTATAAAACATCAATCCATATTTGATAAGAAAACTATAAAAGTAATGTCTACTCGTGTTTATCGACTAAACTTTTTAATGAATTACAATGAAATTTGGCCTAAACAGAGTATTGAACCTGGAGAATAATATAGGTTACGTTTTATACTTATCATCGCGATAAACATGTAGACGAAGTCTCGGGAAAAGTTAGTTTTTTTTATATAATAGGAGGCAAATGAACAGGTAGGCCATCTGATGATAAGTGATCGCCACCGTCCATAGACACCAGCAATACCAGAGGAGTTGCAAGAGCGTTACCAGACTGTGTTGGTGCGGATGGGGGAAGATAAGGAGTAGGGAGGGGAGGGAGAGGGGGAGGTGGGTCTCCAGCGCCTCTCACTAACCGAATGAAACGCAACAATGCAAGCACTGTTACTTCATGTCGGTTTTCTATGAGAGGGTGATACTACTCCGGACGAGCCGAACCATTCATGTTAAAACCAGTAATAGCTTCGGCGTGGCTCTACCAAGAATAAATAAATAATGTTTTAAATAAGGATCTAATGTCAAGATGTGAAACAAAAGAACTTTAATCGAAATCTATCTAGCAGTTTTTGCATGATACGTGCACAACGCAGACCTCTTTTTGATGTATCGCTATGTATAAAACCTAATCTAACATATATATAAAAGTTCGACGGTTGACCAAATATAAAAAAATGGTTATTTTCGTCCCTTAAAATGTAAGCGTGCAAGAGTCTAAGTGTAACTTTTTTTGATACACATAAAATCGAACGAATTTATTTCTTATCACTGTTTTTTTTTTTTTTTTCGAGATGTCTACGCTATTGACCCAGCAAGGTCTTAACAGCTTCACCGGACTACTAAGGCGAGCGCTTAAGGCACTCAGCCGATTTTATTTTGGCAACCAGCTCAAGGGTGCACGGCACACCTCGGCTTGGCTGTTACCTGTTGCATGCAAAATCGCGACCTATCTTAGCTAACCTAGCTAACTATTCATATATGTATGAGTTGTTGAAACGTATGTGTACCAAGCATATACGCCTCAACAACTTCTCCATATATTTATTATCGGAAAATTGAGAGTTTTTCAGTTCGACGAGGGAAATAAGTAAACCCTTCCACTTTCATGTGTAAGCGTGTAGGCGTGCACGTGTGTGGGGGTGATCGTGTAGTGTTGTAGCAGTGATGTATATTTGTGTGTCACCGTATCGCGCAAGCAACGCACTCAAGGGCTCCCTGCCGAGGGATCGAACCTAGGCTTGAGCCGCTGCCGTGGGAGGCCTAATCGGGTATGCAGGAGCGAAATTAACCCCCAGACCACGGCGGCGCGATCTGTGGTTACGCGGGTGTGGGCGTGAGCACGCTCTGTTTCGAGGGATAGGCTGGTACTGATCGTTCGCTGACGTGATTAAATCAGGAAGGTCGGTAAAAATGCATCGCGGACGTCTTTTATAACGCGCAGCGTTAGGTACGGGTTCATAGTTTGCGGCGGATACCACTAAGGGATTGGGATGATTCGCAGCTTTTTTAACATAATTAATCGTAAGTGATTTTACGTACGCCCAGATAGAAGGAATCTCTAGGTCTCTATGGAGATCGACTCTCCGAATGTACCACGCACCGGTCACTTTACGTAAAACACGATTTTGGAGAACTTGCAGCTTATGAAAGTTATCTTTGGACATATGCGCAAAAACGGAGCAGCTATATGTCATCACGGGACGGATACACGTCTTATACAAAGTGAGCTTGTGTCTGAGGGACATCTTACTCTTATGACAAAGCAAAGGATGGAGGCGACCCAAGACCATAGCGGCTTTGTTTCGCACTCTGTCTGTATGTGAATTGAACTTTAAATGTTTATCTAATGTGACACCGAGATATTTGACCTCTTCGACCCAAGGAATATCGATTCCGTATAGCCTGATGGCCTCAAATTTATTAACGCGTTTCGTGGGATCGAAAAGTATTGCGGCACTCTTATCGGGATTAACTTCTATGCGCCATCGACGAAACCATTCACCGAGATTATGAATGGCTTTTTCGATGCGCTTCCTAAGAAAGTTCGACCGCCAGCCGGAAGTGTAAATAACGGTATCGTCAACGTAACAACCTATCTCGACCCCCCGAGACCGAGGTAGGTCACTGATGAAAAGATTGAAGAGCGTGGGCGCGAGTATGAAGCCCTGTGGCACACCTGAGCGTATCGGGTAGAGCAGCGATAGTTCACCATCCACTCTGAAGCGGAATGTTCTATCAGTGAGATAATCGCGGATAATATGAATTAACCTATCGGGTACGCGAGATTTACATAATTTATGGATGAGCCCTCCGTGCCAGACCTTATCGAAGGCCTTGGCGATATCGAAAAAGACTGCAATTGTGCGTTTCGGTTTACGTTTCGGATCGGCGTTAAATTTAGAGAAAATGTACTCCGTGAGGCAGTGTACTTGATTTGTGCAAGAGTGTTCGGCGCGAAATCCGAACTGCTCAGGTGGTATTAATTTTAAATCTGTAATCGAGAACTGAAAATGGTTCAGAAGGAGCCGCTCGTAAAGTTTTCCTAAGGTATCTAACAGACTAATGGGGCGATAGCTAACGGGAAGCGTAGCTTTCTTGCCGGGTTTGTGAATACCTATCACTACGGCCTTTTTCCAGACGGCTGGAAAGTGACCCTGGGACATGGCCGCATTGAAGACGCAGACCAATAGAGCTATGATGCGATCAGGAAGGAGTTTCAGAACCTCGTTCCTGATCCCGTCGGGACCTGGGGACTTCCTAGGCTTGAGACGCTTGATGGCGGCCGAAACTTCGTCAAACGTTATCGGGGTTAGGATATCCGCCGGAGGAGACGCGAGTGCATGCTCTACGGCTGTTTCGATAGACTCTATGATGGAAAGGTCAGTGTTATCAGTGTTTGGCGAACACTGTTTCTCTAAGCTTGCGGCAAGGCATTCCGCTTTAACTATGCTATCGAACGCGGAAGGCAACCCGGGGCCTCTGTCGAGAGGAGGCATTGGAGTGACCATATCTGATTTGAGAGTTCGCGCTAGAGTCCAGTACGACAGGTGAGACGGCTGGAGACCCTCCAGGAGTCTGTCCCACCTGTCGCCCCGGATCTCAGAAATACGAGACTTGACTGTTTTTTGTAACAAACGTAAACGATCGCGATTCTCTACAGACGGGTAAGCGTCGTAAGCTCGAGTCGCGGCGTTCTTTTCCGTGATCAATGCTCTCACGTCGTCAGGGAGTATAAAACAGCGATCGTTCGCCGCTTGTACCTCTTTCGAGGTTACCCTGACGGCGGTCTGGAGGTAATCAACCAGGGAATCGATGGTCGAATCGACGTCGGCTTTAGACACCAACACGTCCGGAATCCTGTCTAAACTACTAGACGACGGATTTTCTTTAAAATATTGAACGAGTTTCGCGTAATCAGCCACCCTAACCGACGGCGGGGTGAAGTCTGAATTGTGACCTAACTGTAAAACAACCGGGTGATGATCTGAATCAAGTTCGTGTACTACTTGTATGGGTCGTACAGGAAGCGTGATATTTTTTAAGAGAGCTATATCTAATACTGTGGGTCGGCAATGATCTTGACAGTGCGTGGGTTCCAGAGGGGCTTTACGTCAAAAGCGAGAACCCTACCTAGTTCGTCGAGTATTCTCCCGTTACGAGAGGTACACGGACTATTCCAGATAACGTTCCCGCTATTGAGGTCCCCCGCTATAATAACTGAATCTCCTAAATTAAGTAGCGCCTGCAATTCAGATCTTAGCAATTCTTTGTTTGGTGGCAAATACGCGGAAACTAAAATAATATTCGAGTGACCGGTCATACCTAATTTACACACTGACACTTCCATATTGGTTAGCGCGGGCGGATCTAGTGGCATGCAGTACAACGAACGCCTAAAATAGATTACCGTGCCACCCCCGCGGGTGACACGGTCGTTCCTGACTATACAGTAATTCGCGATTCTCGGATTACGCATACTCGGTTTTAACATCGTTTCCTGGATGAGGAAAACGTCAATCTGTCTATCGCGCAAAAAGTCAGCTACTAGATCGCGCTGTGACCGAAGGGATCTCGCATTGAAAAACGAGAGACATAGACCGCGTGGTTTTACTTTATTAAGACCCGTGAATTTTAAGACTTATTTAAAAGAGGGTGAACGGGCGATGCGCTGAATGGTGGCTCAGATAGCCGGGAAGCGCGCTAGAGCAGTGAGGAGACCTAGCTCCTCTTCTACCTCGACGATGGCGTAAAAGGCGAGGACCTCCTTCATGTCGTGTTCACGGAATAAATGCTTCATCCAGTCGAATTTACCCGAGAGAGAGGATGATGAAGCATAAGCCGCCTGTGGCAGCGGCGCCTGAGGCTTAGAAGAAGCCTGAGGCTGAGGTCGGGGTGCCCAGGGGGCCATAGGGGCCCACCCGGGTTGAGCCGCGCGCGGCATAGAGGGCGGCACAGATGTGAGCGAAAAGGTGGCCTTGCCCTCCTGCAACTGGTCGAGGAGAACAAGCACCATGTTGTAGGGAGCGCGGGTGCGTGGGTGGTACATGCGATGTACCTCACGCACGGGAAAATTCTTCTCCTTAAGGGAGAGGGTGACATCTCGACCGAGATTTCGGCCGGGACACGTCGAAGCACGACAATCACTGTTTAGTGTCGAAAATGAGGTCGATATATAAGCCATATTGAAGTAAAAACATATAAGTATATAGACTAAAACGTTCTATGTTAATATTAATATATCTTTGTTCAGGACAAAACTGTGACCACATAAAATTCGTAAACATTTTGAAAATCGAACAGATAATAACTTAATCGTCATAAAACCCCAACTACACGATACTCCTTTGACATTAAAAAAAGCAACGAAGATACTCGTTCAATTCTTAAAGTGAGTTTTTGGTGGGATTTTAGTCTGTCATGTAGTCGATTTTATATTTTATTCATAATCTTGTGTTATAGGACTCAATATTTTGTAAATTTGGTGGAGTTTTACGTAATATTGTTAGTTTATTGTGCATAAGTGAAGTGAATGGAAAATAATATCACGGAGCATGAAATTCTAAGATGCCACAAAAACTCCCAGGAAGGTTCTAACAAGCGATCCACCATCTTGTTAGAATATTGATTCACACGACGCTTGTAATATTATTGATTACTCGACAATGGCAGTAATAATCTGAAAGATTGATTGCCAAAAATAAAGTGAAAAAAAAAATTATTAAAGTGTAAAATGTTGACTATCATAAATGATCAATTAAGAAGAAATTTTTATCATTATTAAAATGGATTGATGTTATTACTACAAATATGATGAATTACTGCATATTACTATCCAAACAGCTAGACCAGTTTAGATAATACTTTTGTAGGCATATATTATATTTTTCGGATACCATCTCAGCTGGAAATTATGATGTTTTTCAAAATCGATAAAATGGTTGTACTTATTAAGTAATACAATATGCAAATGATAAAATTACAGTAAAAAAGGACAACTAAAATGATTAAAAGACGTTGTTTTTATGAAATGATGAAACTACGAGAAGAATATAATATGCATGAATATATTATCATATTTCACTAAAAGATTTTTTTTCATTTTTGAAAATACGGAATAATTCCATTTTCATAGCGAATAGCGTATTTCTTTTTGTCAACCAATCGTTCAGACCATTGATACCATTCTCGTGTAGGTTAGTATATTAAAAGTGTCTTGCGATAATTTCGATATTGTATCAAGTTGGTGACCCTCTTTTTAGAACTTTCCAGTGAGTTTTTGTGGTATCTGAGAATTCATGCTCCGTGATATTATTTTCCATTCACTTCACTTAAGCACAAAAGTCGAAATATATTAAGTACGTAAAACGCCACCAACATTGCAAAATATAAAGTCAAATAACACAATATCTATACTAATATTATAAAGAGGTATAGTTTGTGAGGGGATAATATCTGGATCTACTTAACCGATTTTGAAAATCCTTTTACCAATATATACAGCATAAGTCTACATTTTATATTTAAGCCAGAAAAAGTAATTTTTTACATAAAAAATAAATACATTCTGAAGTGATGTTTATTGGTCATATAATCAACAAAAATTATGAATTCTTATCAATACGTAATGATATAATCATTGAGCCACAGCAACGCGTGGCTTGGTCAGCTAGTAATGAACAAAATATAATGCCACTACACGACAGACTAAGACTCCGCCAAAAAAGTTGAATAGCTTATTTATGTAAGTGTGTCTTGTGTAAAGATGATTTTAAATCGAAAAAGTTTTTATAATGTATTTAATTCACACGAAAATAACACTTAAATCACATGTAAAGGTATCTTACATTACACTTAATATTTATCTAAAAAATAATTTTAAATGATATCATACCTCTTACCAGCTTAAGCAACATTTTGCTATACACAGATTCACGCACTAAACTAAATTTACAACACGACCTCACTACGCGGTCAACGTGAAAAACTGAACGATATACTAAGGAATAAAAGAACGAACACTATAAATGTTTACATGTTAAGGACACACAGATCGCAAACTTTTTGCTGATGAAAAGGTGGGTTTACACTGTTACGACGTTTCACACACTGTGTGTATATCTGTGCACACAGACTGCACATGCACTGTGCTAGGCATCACGAGAGACCTAATCGTAGGTATTATTCTATTATTATTACAGCTAGGTAGCTTCGAAAATTAATATTATTGTTGCATTTAATGGTCACACTCAAACTTGTTTACTATTTAAAGTCTAATGAACATTTTATTAATAACCACTGAATATCATAATGGCAAATGGCGCTTGAAATTGAAATTTAAAATTAAATTATTTTAAAATGAACACTTTTTTGTTCACAGACAAGGCCGTATTATCGACAAAGGGTTGATAACTCGTTGCTACATAAATTATATATTAAACATATTTTAAACATTGAGAAGATTATGTTACAAAAGATTATTATTTTCTTTGTTCAATATTTAAATATGCTTCTTGTCTATTGTTCATTTTAACTAAGGGTTTTCTTTCATGTAAATAAATTATGTTACTAAGTTATTATTCTTTTTATAGTTTAGCGTTTTCATCTAAAGGTACTTTCGAATGCAGTTTAAATAGTAAAACTCAGTAAGAGGAAATCAGAACAGTAATTTTTGTTCTTTAATTAAATATCTATTTATTTATGTCATGAACAAAATTGACAACATTATAATAAGTAGTGCAATCTATTATTTTTTTGACTTAGCTTAACCTAAACTACAAGAAATAATGACTATACATAAGATGATGTTCAATATTAAAAGTAACATTTTTTTAAAATAATTTTAACTGCAGTAAAGTCACTTTCTCTTGAGTATATTAAAACAAAATATTTTGTTATATTTCTGTTTTTTTTTTTTTGCAAATTGTTCCCATTCGTCTCAGATCAGTATTATCTTTGATTTTATCTCTATCTTAATTTTATAACATTATTTGTGAATAGTAATATTCTCCATCCTTCGATTTATTTAAAAGAAATAATTATAAATTGTAGAATTTTTGAATAATAAATAGGAGAGGAAGGAATAGGAAAGATCTATCAATAAAAGTTACTCGTCGGATGTAAACGAACCTTTGACGCGGCAGATGCAAAAACTACCGCACGTGGAGGGTCTCGACTCGCGACGAATCGATTACCGCAGCAGCTTTTAGACAGCGTGTTTGTGCAGTATCGGAACATTATTTTTACAATATATGCACTTCGTCAATACTAGTTTGTTTCATTCACAGTATGAAAGGGTTATATCGTAATATAGTAAGAAAAAAAAAACAATATTTCTTACCTGTATAGGTCTTTTGAATACAGTTTGAAGATAAACGTGTATTCGTTCACTTAACTGGTAAGGTTACACTTGAAAAAAAAAATTAGAATGTACTATTCGTGTGAATTATTTAGTCACCTTAGGGGTTGATATATGTGAATTTCGCTTTTAATATGATTATTACATTGTTGTGATAAGCGTATATACGTATGTATGTAAGCGTATGAAATCTTATAAATTTACACCAGCAATTCCTGTATATACATATATCTATGTATAAATTTATTTTTATTAGGATTTAATTTAAACAGTTCGCGCGAGGCATCCGTGCAGTGAAGTGCGTACGCTTTTGTTCTCATATTAATAATAATAGTTGTTATTACGTTTAAAGTGTTTACATTTAAAATCAGTTGTTATTTTTAATGTAATTATTCGATTGAGGATGTGGTTTTCAATTATAATTACTTTGTGACAATGTAATAAATAAAATAAAACTTAGTAAAGACAAAAATCGAAAAATACCCTACAAAAAAAAAAGATGTCATCTCGTGGAGATATATCCGGCGAAGACAATGTTTCGAGGCGTTCTATCATAGTGACTCGAGCTCAGATTCATGAAGACTGTAATAACGAATTAGAGTGGGACGATAACAATATTATTTCGGGAGGGACAAAAAGACCAAGGTCGGATTCTAATGAGGATGAGAACTTAAACGAATTAGAGTGGGACGATAACGATATTATTTCGGGAGGGACAAAAAGACCAAGGTCGGATTCTAATGAGGATGATAACTTAGGATTTACTACAGTTGGAAAAAATAAAAGAATAAAGATAGGTAATGGTATCAATCCATCTGGTGATAAAGGAGACAAAGTGTCTCGTTTGAAGAATTGGTTAGATAACATAGAAGGTGATCAAGTTGAAAATCCAAAGTATTTTGAAGTATCCATTATTTCTAAGGAGCAATTACCGAAACAAATTGGCTTGGCTCGATTGTTGAAAAAGGAAAATTTTTAAGACATATCAGAAATTAAATACAAAAGTCAGTTTAAGATACTTATTCGCTTTACAAGCTTAAATGAAGCAAAAGAGTTTATCCAGTGTCAATTTCTTAAGCAAAAAGGCTGGATTTGTAAAATGACCAGTGAAGTAAGTTTTTCGTATGGGGTAATCAGAGAGATAGAATTAGAAATGGAGGATGATTATCTGAAGAATATATTAGAAAGCGAATTAGAAATAACAGAAGTAAAACGACTATCCAGAAAGAACTCGGAGGGAAAGTGGGTCAAAAGCGAGACAGTTCGGATTTGTTTTAATAGATCTTTTTTGCCATCATTTATTCGCGCTTATGGGGTGAAAATGAAGGTACAACCCTATATATATCCAGTAACCCAGTGTTCTATGTGCTGGAAATATGGTCATATCAAACATTTCTGTCCATCCAAGAAACAAATTTGTGTGAAATGCGGAGATCAACATGACAATTGTGAAACTTTAACATATGTGTTAATTGTTCAGGAAACCATATGTCGCTTATCAAAAGTAAATGTCCAGCTTTCCAAAGAGAAAAAGAAGTTAGAAATGTCATGACAAAATATAATCTACACTAATATTATAAAGCTGAAGAGTTTGTTTGTTTGGTTGAACGCG